>JBCEWC010000480.1:0-17500 GCA_038996855.1 Solanum aculeatissimum | reverse complement strand
CAACCTTTTGCACATCATCTTTCTCACAATAAAAAAAGGGCTAAAAAATACTTTAAAAATATCAACTACGGAACAACAATGGTACTCTAAATTGTTATTATTTTATCTTGCTGCTTCAGTTTATTTCCTTGCTCGTTTCATGAGTTTTGCAGTCTAGATTGATCTGAGGAGATTAGTTTTGCGGGCAACAGAGATGTTGCTTGGTACGCCTAAATTTACAGTCCAAAAGGAATAGTAAAGTGGTCGTTGGTCAAATGTAGAACTTAACCAAAGTTGAGGTCGATCCCACAGGGAATGCAATGAGAGTATATCTATTAGCACCCTTTTTCAGTTGTAATTACTACTTCCCAAAAATAAAAATGAATAAATTAAATGGGGGGATTTAGAGTGTGAATGCATAGTGACATAGAATAATTTACTAACTGTTGAAGTTGTAATCAATTAAGAATGATTGTGTTCCCCATGACATTCAACTTGATAGACAACTTTAGTTTATGATTTCATTCATAGTTATGCATGTAAAATCAAGTGAGTTATTTAACATCTAATTCACCTCTCGGTCCTTCTTAGACGTATTTCATTCATCACTTACCGATCTCAGAATATATATTTTTCTAACTCTCGCTATGGATCCCATAGTACTATCACCTCCCAATCTCAAGTACTTAGATAAAGCTCTCACCTTTGAATTCCCATTATGAAGCTTTTCTCCCATTTACTACCTCCCTCATGGGCAAGAAATGCATATAAGCATGATCTTAACGCGTCGACTCATTAAGAAAGAAATTTAGATGAAGAAAAATCATAATACATGCAATAACCAATCTCAAAAATCAACCCTAAGTTTGCCTACTTTATAGAATTGTCATGGTTCACACAACCCTAGTTGTAACCCTAGTTGTGGGTTTAGATATGCATGTTCAAATCAAATAATCCACAAAAACATGAGACAATCATATTTGAATAACTTATTGATGAACAATTGAAGAAATAATAGGTCTAAAATCATAGAAAGATGATGAAAACTGAATAATTTCAAGTTCAAAATCACTAGTATGTGTTCTCTCTTGTTCAAAAGTTTTCAATAAACAATAATAATAAAATAAAATATAAAAGCCTATTTGTACATAAGAAAAGTCTAATCCTAGTAAAAATAAAAAAACACGGCTTTAAATAGACTGCGAATTATTTCATGGCCCGTGATAGGGTTCACGGACCGTAAACGGATTCATGGTACTCGACTAGAATATTTCTTCATTGAGGTCTCCTCTACGGTGGGCATCACAAGTCGTGGTGGGGTTCACGACCCGTGAAAGGGTCCATGAACCTTGCCTTTGAACATCCTTTGCACTTCTTACCCAACTCCACTTCCATGGGCATATCCACGGTTCATGGTATCCACGGTCTATCGGGGGTCCCGTGGTCCTTCACTTGCGCTCCACGATGGGTTTCCACGATTCATGAAGTAGTGCACGGCCTGTGGAAGCATCCTTTTAACAACACTTTGACCTTTGTTTGCTCATTTTCCTGCACTTTATCCAACTTTTCATGCTTTTCCTATTTTCTTGCAAATTAACATAAAACACATATCAAACCAACAAAATTGCTTAAGAACTCATAAAAATTCCATGTTTAAAACTTCATAAAAGTTGTATTTTCATGACTTATCAAAACCCTCAACTTAGAATTGTTACTTGTCCTCAAGCAATGACTAAAACAAACTCAACACCATGCAAACACAATTATATAGCAAGAAGAACATAGCAACCCGATAAATTTTTGACCTCATGCCCAAAAAGTGAACTTGACAATGTACTCGCACCTTGACTAATTCACCTGGCCCAGATTCAGTACAACATCATACGCAACTAGCCCAATACACTAAAAAACAAAGATAAACCATGTTGATTAGCAACCAAACAGTGCAAGAACAGTGCCCTCACCACAATGAAGTCTCACACACAATATATGAATGAAAATAGACACTAAAATGTAGCCACTCACACTCACAACAAAAGTTCAATCAATAGACAAGTACAAACCATATGCTTACCTTTATTTTCACCACTTTGACTCTCGAATGATCTTTTTAGATCACATTAGGGCTTTTGTGGCTTGTAACATTGGCTTAGGCTAGAGTATGATGCATTTGGGAGTGAGGTGACTATTGTTTCTCTCCAAGACACTATTATGGCTTAAACACTCTACCCTTTATAGACCCCCAAATTTTTATTGCTCATATTTTCTCACTTTTTTCGCTATTGAGAGTAATTTTTGCTTTCATTCAATCCCTTTCTTTCTTTTCTTTCTTGCTCTTTTGTTTGACTCACGGTCACACCCC
This sequence comes from Solanum aculeatissimum, assembly GCA_038996855.1. Classification (NCBI taxonomy): domain Eukaryota; kingdom Viridiplantae; phylum Streptophyta; class Magnoliopsida; order Solanales; family Solanaceae; genus Solanum; species Solanum aculeatissimum. The sequence goes on along the minus strand of JBCEWC010000480.1, from coordinate 15,159 downwards.
TATATGTTTTTCTTTCATAACTTGACTCTTTTCATGCCTTAGCTTTTCTGTATTTTTTTACAATAGTCACCCTCAACTTAGGCTTTTGGCCTGATTTGAGGTGTACAATGTCTTTTAGAGGACCAGGACCTGTATAAGTGATGTGCTATCAAAATACAACACTTTTAATGTTTAAAACTTGGGGTTTTGGGTGTTCTCAAAGTGATGTTAGTAGATTTGATGTTTTTTTGTTTGTTTTTTTGCAGGATTCCAGTGTTGGCATGGTTTTGAGCTTGAACAATAGATTCTGCAGTAGATTGGCAGTTTACGAGACCCTCTACAAGTCGTGGGTCACTCCACAAGTCGTAGAGGGACTTTTGGTTTTTATTCCAGTGAAGGGTTGTATAGTGAGTCCCACTTTACGAGACTAGAACATGAGTCGTAGACCATAATACGAGCCTTAGAGTGAGGTCATGAATTGAAGAAACAAAAAGTGAAGAGTTTTTTAAAGTGTCTCAAATGACACCCTTCATGCGTCATGAAAGACTTTATGACTCGTGAAGCAGTTTCTATACAGAGCTTCAATAGCTTCAACAATATTTCATAAGATCCCAACTTATGAGCCGTGAACTGTCCTATGAGCCATGAAGGATGCTCATGACCAGTGCCAATACAGTTGTCCTAATTCGTTTTGGCTTTATATTTTAAGTACTATAAATAGTTTTTCTAGGTTTTTTATCAGAGAGTTTGAAATTTGTAGATTAACGGAACATTGCTTACATATTTGTGAACAACCTTTGTAATTTTATCAACTCAAATTTGCAATTTGATTTTGTTCATCAATTCTTATTGCTTAAGTTATTCAATTATGCATTCTTCTTACATAATTTCTGATCAAACAACAAGGATGTATGACTAAGTCCACAACTAGGGTTGTGGGAACCATGACAACCTAACTAAGATAAAACCGAATTACTTACAATTTCTTGAATGGTGTTTAGGATGTATTAATTTACTTCTTCAATTTAACTAAATTTTAATGGAAGCTTATGTTAGAACTCGCCCAGTATCATCTGCCCGATCCAGGAGGTGATGAATAGGAAATGAAGTAATTAACAAAGGTTGATTGACTATTTCTCAACTAATCAGGCTACTAGGGGTAGTAGTTTTGGTCTGGGATAAAAAGTAAGGGTTAGTAATGCCACATCACAAAAACTGATCCAGTAATGTGATAAAATTTACCTAGATGCCCGATCAAGGATTTAGGAGAACTTAACTTACTGTCCTACACCTATGCACTAGACAAGAGTCACAAGCATCCAAAAACACTTACTTAGGAAGTCATGGGGAACACGTCTCCCTAGTTAGTTTCTCTATTGGTTATAAACAATCTGCTAGTGTAGTTTAGAATTTACTTTTATTGCAAATTTCCCCCTTTGTATTTTAGTCATTTTTATTTTTTCTCTATTTTTGGGAGATATTAGAGTACATCGAGTCAAGTTACCAAAAATGTTCTAATATAGGGTCTACTATATTCCTTATGGGATCGATCCTAACCCATGTTAGGTTACACACTTGAGTACGACCGCTTCAAAACCTCCTGAGTAGGGGTGAGTGCTAAGTGTAAGCGCAGAGTCGGCCATATCATTTAATGGTGTCATTGTCGGGAAATATGTCTAGACTTGATTGGCACATTGTAATTTGATAGATTGCTCTATGTTTCCTTAATTTTACGTTTTGTTTGTTTTTCTCTGATATAGGGCTCAGGTGAACTGTGTATGTCAACAACTAGAAGTTGAGGCACGCCCTTGATTTCTTTTGATCCTGAGATTGAGCATATGAGAAGATGAATATCTTCATAACCCGGCAATGATGCTGAGAATGCGGCAAATGCTGCATTAAATTCTAATAAGGACAACCTACCCATAGTCATCCCATGGCCTGAGGGACTCCGAGCCGCAGTAAATGATTGGAACTGATACCGACTAAACCCATTGGCTGTGGACATCACTGGGGAAATAGGGTTACCTCCACTTCCAGATGACACTAAGTTTGTTGTATCGAGTGGGTTATTGAAAATGATTCAAAATCGCAGGTTGTTCGCAGGGCTACCATTAAAGGATCTACACAATCACTTTCACAACATTATCTTTGTCTGCAAGATTGTAATAAGAAACCAAAATCTATCTATGGACGCCATTGGGCTCCGTGTGTTCCTATTATCTCTTACCGGCAATGCAACATCGTGGTTGGTTGAGCTCCTACAGAGTTTGATCACCACCTGGGCTAAGTTATAGACAACCTTTTTGGAGAGGTATTTCCCCATCTCCAAATAGCTAAAGCTAAAATAGGAGATTAACAACTTCGAGCAGTTGCCTGGTGACTCAATCGATACTACATGGGAGCGGTTTCAAAGTGTTTGAGATGGGTTCCTGACCACAAGATCGTAGATGAGTCTCTGGTTGAAATCTTCTACAAAGCCCTTGATAAAAATGGGCAAGCAATTGTTGACACTATCATGGGCGGTTTTTTCATAGATCATACCTTCCAGGAGATTTCAGAGAGACTAGAGAGAGTGGTCAAGACAAATCGTGCATGGGGAACCCAACACAAGGCCTTAACACGAAGCTCATTTGTTGTGACTACTACTCCGATGCAAGCAAAAATTAGTGAAAAAGTGATGCAGGAGCTTGCATGGATCAGTACCAATGTGGAGTTGCTGATGAAGCAGAATGTTGAGAAGGCGAATGCTGTTGCTCATCAGCCTGTCCGGGAACCCATGTATGAGGAACCCTATTTTGAAGATGAGGCTTGTTTCATGGCTGAACAAACAGGGGGTTTTCTGCCCAACACTTAGGGGTTCAATTAGGACTACTGGCGCCAAGGGTAAGGAAACCTAGGTCGGAACTTTGATCGTGAGGCAGCCTATAAAACAATAACAGGAATGGCTTCTATGATCAAAATAGAGACTAAGAGAGAGATGTTGAGTGAGATCGTAGAGATGGTTATAGAAGTGGCACTTATGTCCCACCCCATAATCGTGATGCTGGTGCAGGTTCATCCAGAGTCAAGGAGATGTTCGAGAGATTAATGAAAAAGGCTGATGCACAGGATGAGACACTGACGGGGATGAAATCTAATATCTCCAATATTAACCAGAAGATCAACTCTCACTCAGTTGCAATTAAGCAGTTCGAGCAGCAGTTTGATTAGCTCTCAACCAGCGCCAGAAGGGTACTCTGCCCAGTAGAAAAAACAAAAACAAAAGAATGAAGGGCAATGTATGGATTTTATAACTCACAGTGGGAAGAAAACGACTGACCCTCCTATGTCTACAGATGATGATGAGGGTATTGGTAATGAGAAAGCAAAAACTTGAAATATTGGTGTTCAGATTGAGGAAAGTAGTGTTGCGCTAGCAAAGTCAAAACACATTCCTCATCCTTCTCCTCCCTTCCTACAAAGATTAAAGAAAAAAGAGGAGGAAGGTAAGTTTAAACACTTCCTTTCCATATTGAAGCAGTTGTCTATCAATATCCCATTGATCGAGGCATTGGAGAAGATGCTCGGGTACGTGAAGTTCATGAAGGATCTGGTGACGAAGAAGCGCACCGTTAGTCAGGAGTTCTCACAAGAGCTCTAACACTGCAGTGCTATCTCGACCTGGTCCTTGGTTCAGAAGAGAGAGGACCCCGGAGCATTCATCATTCCCTACACCATAGGGGATGTAGAATTTTCAAGGGCATTATATGATGTTGGTGCCAACATCAACTTAATGCCCCTTATGATTTTCAAAAAGCTCAGTTTGGCGGCCCCTACACCTACTAGCATACGACTTTTGATGGCTGACCACACAGTGAAGAAGCCGGTGGGGATCTTGCATGATGTCCTCGTCAAGGTGGACAAGTTTATCTTCCTTGCAGACTTCGTAATCTTGCACTGCGATATGTCCTAATTATCTTGGGAAGGTCTTTCTTGGCCACTGAGCGAGCCCTTGTGTACATGGAATCTAGCTTCCTCAAGTATAGATTGAATGAAAAAGAAGTCACCTTTAACGTTTGTAGATTAATGAAGAGGCCTGACAAGCTTAAGATAGAGGTTTGGGATATTGACGAAGTCTGAGTAATCAGATAGTGAGCGTCGTGCCACGACGTTAAATCAAGCGCTGCTTGGGAGGCAACCCAAGATATTTTTTTGGTTGTTTTTTGTAATAATTGCATATTAGTTTTAGTTTTTTGCCTTAGACTCTAGATTAGGCTAGTTTTTGTATGTTTAGATTGTAAATTTTGGATAATGGATTGGAATTATATAGGATAACAGTGTATTCTTGCAGGTTTTTCTGGTACCAGACCAAGTCAGCCAAATTTTGGCTAAAAGGAAGCAGAAACCGGAGTTCACGACATGCTCAATGAGTTGTGCTACATTTCACGACCCGTGGACCATCTCGTGAATGTCTCCAGTAAGCAAGGATAGACTACACTCTAGTCCATGAACCACGTCCACGATTCGTATTTAGAACTACGGGTCGTGGGTTGGCTTCGTGGACCCCAAGTAAGTCCCTAAAATTTTCTTAAGTGCCAAGGTCATCTATGAGACATGTCATGAGTCGTATTGCATGATACGACTTGTATCACGACTCAAAGACCAAAAAAAGGGATGTACGGGTCTCAAGCTTCTATGAAGACCACTATTCATGGGCCATAGAGCATTCCACGACCCGTAATCAAGCTTTTATAAAACCAAAAAACCCTATGACATAACCCGACCCGATACAGTATAAATAGGGGTCAAATTATTTTAACCCCTTTATTCACATAAACCGACGATCATAAAACCCTTAAACCTCACCCTCATCACTTTTTGACATCCCTTCCATCATCCCATGTTATTTTTCCATCCAAAATTATAGCGACCCATAGCACTTAGGGTTTCGAGCCCTACTTCACTCCCCCGTCAATCTCCTTTTAATTGCGGTTCAACTTAGTAAGTCTATAATGTCTAAAACTTACCCTATTGAATTGTGATTGTTTATCAAGTTTTGACTTGGGTTGGGGAATGGGTTATCAGAGTCGGAATCTAATATTTTTCCTTAAAATAATGGTCATCTATTGTGAATAATAGATTACGGTAAAAATAGATACCAAAATGTGTTGGGATGTCGAATCGTGTGATAAGGTGGCTACTCGGTCACATTTTATTAAATTGAACATACACTTATATGGCCTAGTGGTAGTACACATCAAGACAAGTGGTCAAAATAATTAAAATGCATTGTGAACTTGTCTATGATAGGGTGAGGCATGAGTAGGGTTTCTCACTTAACGTAAACTTGCAAGTTGGTGCATGAGTCCTTGTGTGTATAGTCATTGAAACTGATAACATTGGTCGGGGCAACTCGAAAACGAGGTCTCAAAAGGAATTTCAACACTGGCAATGTTCACGGGGGTTTTCTACGACTCGTGGATAAGTCCATGAGTCGTGGTTTCCCCTCGTGGAAGGATCCAGTGTTAATTATTTCTTGAGGCCCATCTTATGAGACTCTCCACAACTCGTAGACTGATTCACGAGTCGTAGATGGGTCTCGTATTGGTGGAAAATGTCGAATCTGAGGGAAGGCTTACATCCACGACTACCCTTACGACTCGTAGAGCATTCTATGAGTCATGACTAGGTCTCGTGGACGCAAGTACAGTGTGCTCAACAGTAACATACACAGTCATACGAAACCCCCTATGAGTCGTTGAGTAGTCCATTACTCGGAAGGAGGGTTTCATAAACCCAATTGCCTTTTAGTTCAATTCTAAAATTTTCTTGTGTTCTCTTTTCCTTATTCATGGAACTAACCCATTCGTGATTACGTGTGTTGCAGGTGTTATGGCTCCTAAATCTAAAAAGGAGTAGATTTGAGCTATGACGACCCGCCTGTGAGATGAGGCCACTAATTTGGAGCATGCCCCCAAGGCTAGTGGCTCTATAAAGGAGCTTGGCATTCAGCCAGACTTCGATGTAAAGCCCTGCTAGACTCGAGTGTCTTTTAGACATGCCTCATCACAGGCTATTGTGATCCACCCTCCCCAGTCTGATGAGGGAGGTGATCGGGCTAGTAGTAGCATTTAGATGACCTCCTCTGAGAGGGGGCCTAAATCTTATTCTGAGGAGAGCTCAGACTCCTTATCATCCTCTAGCCCTCACACACCTGAGTCATCACCAGATGCAGCAGACAACAGGAGGTACATCGAGGGCATGCAGACTAATTTTACAGAGGATATGCAGAGCAACGAGCAACGTTGTCCCGCTTGTTCTATACTGGAGGAGTCCCGGATCATCACCAGAGGGCTCGATAGTGTCTCAGGGCATGAGGACATGATCATATAACATGGACTTCAGTGGGTGGCATAGCCGCCTAGGAGGAACTCACCGATATTAGTTAGGGAGCTCTACGCCTCCTACGCCGCCACGATACACAACACTCTCCCCTAGGGAAAGAAACCCCTCAGCCAGCCTAGTCTTAAGGAGGTTAGAGTGAGGGGTTGAGTGGTCTACATATCAAAGGAGACCATCAACGCATGCTATTTGGACCCTAATTCATGGCCCCCAATTCTACAACTGAGTTTGACCACAGAGTGGGGCAGACGGGTGACTTTGGAGTTATGAAGGACTCAGATCGTCAGGCCCGTGTAATGAGGTGGGTGTCTACCCACATTGATACTCCAAGACCAGACCCTGCTTGGGTAGCCATACCTTCGGAGCCTATCATCAATACTTCGCTTAGCTTCCCCGCCAAATTTTGGTAGGCGGTGGTACGCTCGAGGATTCGACCTTTACTTACAGACAACACTTTGATGTCGGAGGGAGCTATTTTAGTGGCCAACATCTTGGATGGTTGTGCTATCGATTGGGTCGCGCTGTTCATCGAGCAGATACATGAGGCAGACCTGAGAAATTCCACAATGATCCTCTTCCCATGCATGGTACATCGATTATGTATGATGGCGGGGGTTCATGTTTTACACCACATAGATATTATACTGACTGTGAAATGCATACAAGATGCTGACTTTATCAAGGTCAACGAGAACCCAGTTACTTTGCGTAGGACACCGAGGCCGCATATCATACTTCAAGACTTACCTATCTCTATGCCTACGGCTGAGCCATCCAGTTTGACTGCTGCACAGACCATTGAGGGACCCCCACAAACTAAGACTGCTAAAGGAAGAGGGCCCACTATTGCTACTGCAGCTGTCCAAGAGTCTGTATTCACTTCATCAGCACCTGTCAGCATCACATTTATGTCGGCAATATCATTTTAGGCACTGGCATAGAGACTGGCACACGCTGAGTCAAGTTGACTCGACTCCTACAGCAGCTAAGGCCCTAGGTCCGCCAGGTTATTTCAGAGGTGGAGAGCCGCATGCAGGCATTCACCACTACTGCTATTAGATAGGAACTTGCATTGGTGGACACACACATCAATGCTTTTAAGGAGTAGATCCAGAAGAGCTTTCGCACATTGGCTCCTATTGATTTGTCGGCCATGTAGATGGAGGTTCAGTAGCTCCGGGCCGACATCGCTGCAACATTGGTAGCTCCATTAGGCTTCCCATATACTACACCAACTACAACACCTATTGTTGATCTGTTTGCTCTATAGGAACCCACATAGACTTTTTTCGAGAAGCGGCCCTGTACAGATGATGCAGATGCGGAGTGCCTTCGTGTTGAGCAGAAAGAGGAGGAGCAGCTATGAATCACCCTGTCTAGATCCTGAGAGGAGGAGGAGGCTAGACAGGAGCGTGCATACCAGCTGCTTAGAGGCGTGAGTTCCTCCCATGCTGCTCCTATTGTTGAGGAGTCCACCAGGTCTGTGGAAGGTGGACAGAGTGAGCCATAGAGAGGCGCTTAGGCACCCAGGTATGTTTCTTTTGACCCCAGTTCCTGATAGTTTATTCTCATGCATTGAGGACAATGTACATTCCTTTTGATGGGGTGTGGGTGTTTATACGGCCTTAGTAAAGTCTGAGTAACTTTGGCCTATAACTACCCTAATTTTTTATTCCAAAGAGTTTTCTTGCCTGTGTTCTTTCTTTGTGAATTTTATTTTATGTTGAACGAATATGTTTAGGATGTTTTAGGTAGCATGTGTAGTACATAACATTCATATCCATGGCATAGTAAAATTTTGTGTAAAAAAATGATACCCACTAGATTTTTGTGTTTGTTAGTTTGATAGTGACCATGCATGATTAGGTTATCCTGAAAGTTTTTATTCTGACAAGTGTGTGACTGTGATAAAAAGCATGATCTGATTAGTTATGTAAACATGTAAAGAAATTCCATGAGCGAGTGAGCATAATTGCATGATTCTCTAATGTACTGTAATTCAGAACTTTCCCTATTACTCAGGATTTAGACTTTCGGTTAGTTGGTTAGGAAATGATCTTAGGTCATTTGTTCTAATTTATCCCTCTTAGCTTAAATATAACCAACCAAAGATGTTGATTATCCCTTGGTCCCTATTTTGGGTCTAATATTGACCCTATTCTTTGTAAACACCTAATAGTCTAAACCTTAATAAATGATAAATCCCAAATTCGGCCCTAGTCTTTCCTTAAATAATGTGAACCTCAATACTGGCTAAAACCTTAAGTTGAGGGTGGCTACCCAATAGGTGGCCCTAGTTCAAAGGATAGATATTATGCACCTCATCTTAAGACAAAAGACTAAGTTGAGGGTGGCTGGTGTAAGGAGAAGTCATAAAAAGAGGGAAACGACTTAGTGATACGAAGAAGGGAAGAAAAAAAAGAGAGAGAATAAAAAGGGTGCAAGAAAAATAAGTAATTTGACAAAGTTCAAAATGGTGTACATAATAAGGGCAACGTGCTAAAAAGAAGAACAAAACGCACCCTTAGACAATTGAAAAAAGAGGTAGACAGGTAGAAGAAAAGAACAATGATAGGTTGGTAAGACGAAAGTGGTAAATGATGCAGTATCAAGGAGGGTCATAGTCACTATGTATCCAGATAACCATGCCAAAGCCCCCTGAGCCTACATTACAGCTTGAAAAGTCCTAAGGTGAACGTAGTCCTACTAGTCGACAGGTCATAAGTCTAGAGTATAGGGGCAAACATATGGTATTAGGTACAGTAGTTGAATATATTTTGTGAGAGTGAGTGTTTTGATACAGTCCTAATGAACTTAAACTAAAAATATCACCCAAATATTGAAGGGACTTCTTTCTGTGAGGGCATTTGCATTGCATTATTATACTTAACTAACTCAATGATATGTCACTTATTTGTGGTTGTATGGTTTGTTATAGTTGCACTACTGGGATTAAATAGTCTGCATTGGTTTCCTAGATAGCTAACTGATTTGTGTTTTGAGGAAATTTAGGTACCTATTTAGACTTTGATTCATTTTGTGCCATTTGATTGATTTCTGTGTCTCTGTGCTACATAAGTAGATTGAGTCCGTCGCTTGAGGACAAGCAACAATGTTAAGTTAAGGGTGTTGATGTGTTGCCAAAATACAACACTTTTAATGCTTAAAACTTAGAATTTTATGTGTTCACAAAGCGATGTTAGTAGATTTGATGTTTGTTTTGTTTGTTTTTTATAGGATTCCGGTGTTGGCATGATTTTGAGCTTGAACTATAGATTCTGCTATATATTGGTAGTTTACGAGACCCTCTATAGGTCGTGGGTCACTCCATAAGTCATAGAGGGGCTTTCATTTATTGTTCCAATGAGGGGTTGCATAGTGAGTCCCACTCTACGAGACCAGAGCACGAGTCGTAGACTATGATATGAGCCGTAGAGTGAGGTCGTGAATTGAAAAATAGAAAGTGAAAAGTTTTTGAAAGTGGCTCAGATGAGACCCTTCATGGGTCATGAAAGACTTCACGACTCGTGAAGGAGGTTTTGTGCAGAGCTCCTATAGCTTCAACAATATTTTACGAGACCTCGACTCATGAGCTGTGAACTATCCTACAAGTTGTGAAGGATGCTCGTGACCAGTGCCAACAAAGTTGTCCTAAATCATTTTTGCTATGTATTTTAAGTACTATATATAGTTTTTTTAGGTTTTTTATCAGAGAGTTCGAAGTTTTTAGATTAACGAAACATTGCTTACATACTTGTGAACATCCTTTATGATTTTATCAATTCAAGTTTGCAATTTTATTGAGATTCCATATTTTATTCATCATTTCTTATTGCATAAGTTATTCAATTATGCATTCTTCTTACATAATTCTTGATCAAACAATAAGGATGCATGGCTAAGTCCACAACATGGGTTGTGGGAACCATGATGAACTAACTAAGATAAAAATGGATCACTTGTAATTTCTTGAATGGTGTTTAGGATGTATTAATTTACTTCTTCAATTTAATCAAATTTTAATGGAGCCCTATGTTAGAACTCACCTAGTATTACCTGCCCAATTCAGGAGGTGATAAATAGAAAAAGAAGTAATTAACATAGGTTGATTGACTATTTCTCAACTAATCAGGCTACTAGGGGTAGTAGTTTTGGTCTGGGATAAAAAGTAAGGGTTAGTAATGACACATCACAGAGACCGATCTAGTAATGTGATGAAATTCACCTAGATTCCCGATCAAGGATTTAGGAGAACTTAACTTGTTGTCATGCACCTATGCGCTAGACAAGAGTCACAAGTATTCGAATATAGTTAGTTAGGAAGTCATGGCAAACACGTCGCCCTAGTTACTTTCTCTATTGGTTACAAACAATCTGCTAGTGTAGTTTAGGATTTACTTCTATTGCAAATTTCCCCCTTTGTATTTTAATCATTTTTATTTTTTCTCTGTTTCTGGAAGATATTAGAGTACATCGAGTCAAGTTATCAAAAATGTGCCAATCTTGGGTCTATCATATTCCTTGTGGGATCGATCCTAACCCATGTTAGGTTAAATAGTTTAGTATGACCGCATCAAAACCTTCTGAGTAGAGGTGCATGCTAGGCGTAAATGCAGATTTAGCCACAACAATAAGCCACCCTCACATATGCTTTTGGGTTTGTTGAGATTCATAATTTCCTTGAAGAGACCAGGGCCAAAGCAAAAATCTACAAACAGAAAAGGAAGGTGAGTTGGGTGATTACAAAGAAATAAATCTATGAAGGCTCAACTTTTGGATCAAAGGAAACAATGTCATCTGGTAGGTCTATTTAGGCTTAGTGACTTACAAGCAAAAAAGTCCTAAGATCGTGTCCTAACCCAATCATTCAATGTCTTAGTGGGACTAACCAAGAAAGTTCTAGTGTACTAGTGCATTGATTAAACTCAAAACATATGCTCACATGCATTTGGCACATATCCTACATTATTCAGTTCTAACAAACATACTTATATTCCATTTAAATAGTGTACCATACATATTCAAACTAGTCAATCAAATCAGGATACTAACACATACAAGATCTTTCATTAAAAGTTTCAAGTTGAGGCATTTTTAGCAAAATAAGGCAACATCATGGGATACCACAAACACTACTAACACTTGTATTCACATATACAAAACAACCTAAACATGTCCGTTCCACTAGATAATACACTTGACAGAAAAGGAACATGGCAAGAGAAACCCCCAAGTGGCAGGATGTCCTACCCCCAACAAAACTACTGTTTAGTGCCCTTACTGCACTCAAGACACAAAATATGGAAAAAATCAGAGGGTTAGAACATACCTAAGATACCCTAGGCATCATCATGACCATAAACATTGGACCCTCTCGTAGGGTTCGCATCACCAAGATTTTGGGTGACTCCAGAACCGTTACTAGAGGCCCCAATAATAGTTGCCTTCCTAAACAACCTCTCTCTTTCTTCTCTTTCTGTGGCATCCTTCTGTTGGGCCTTTAAATCCCTCCTCAGCTACCTTTCCTCATTATCTTTGGCATCGTATGGGGGCCTTACCCACTGTGTAAGCCTCTTACCCTTGTCCTTTTTTGGGTCTCAGAAGTAGGTGGGCCCTTCATGCCTCACCCCAAAAGAGGTGCCACAGTGGAGGCACTAAAAAGCTACATCAACAAGTCTATAGGCATAGGAGGGGATGAGTATATGTGTTAAGCCTGCAGCTAGGCTATCTGCTTCTTTAGCTCTACAATCTTATTCAGGATGAAATTTGCCTCCAAGCCTATGAACTCTCAAACTGAGTGTTAAAGTATACCTCCAAGTTGTCGACTCGATTCTGTAGAGTGGATATTCCCCCCGCCCCCCAGAAGATCAAATCGAAGATTCTCCTCAGCCTATTGGATATGTGACTGGACCACCCCTGGCATCCGCTTAATCATTTGGTCCAAAATAGCTCTTGTTAGCCTCTGGTCCATCACAAGTCTGGAAAGGAACTCATACGGAACGTTAACATATATCCCAAGTTCTGGTTGCATTGAAGGTGGTACATTGCTACCCTCGGGCTGGACAATAGCCTCACTTACATGTAGGGAAACAAAAAACTCCTCAAATGGCAGGGCTTGTTATGGGACCGTTTATGGAAACACGATCGAACCCCCTAGACTATTCATTCTAGATCTAAATAAGGGGTTGGTCACATCTTTTATAAGAGCAATATTGGTGACCTTTGTAGGCTAGATGTTTCTATCAACATGTTTGGTGGTAAGGACATTGGCCCGACGGAATAGATAGCTGAGTAGGTATGGAAAGGGAAATTATTCTTTTCATTCAAAGTTATATCTTGCATCTCGGTAGTAATGATGCAACCCATATTTACTTTGTATCGGGCCATGAGATAGTCCATTAAAGAAGCTTGAGTGGGATGAAGGGTGTTGTTAATCCCCGTTGGCCTTTTTCTGGACCACACTACTGACCACCAAAACTTGGCAACGAAAGTGAGGGAGGCCTTAGCTATTGGAACTTTTGTGTCAGTGACCCATGCTACATCAGTACCCTATAGGACTATTATTTCCGTAATCCATCTCAATATCGCAGCTCGAGAAGTGGGATATGACATTCTCTCCTCCTCCAGAACATACTGATGTCGTGCCAAATATAAACCATCTTGCGGGGGCATGTAATCTGCACTATAAAGGAACTAGTTGATGGTCCTCTCAGAAATATCAACCTTGACACCCCATAATTCCACATAGTCGAGTGGAGGCATATGAAAGGCCAATTGCTTTTTCTTCTTCCTGGAATTCTCACCGACAATAGAGTTTAATAAGATAGTTACATGTACAACATAGAACTTCTACACCATCAAAAGGGCCCATAATATCCTGATGACTCCCCCATCCAGCCAAACTATTGAAAATCAAACAACTCCTATCTGGTGACTCCCCATCTAGCCAAACTATTGAAAATCAAACAACTTCTTGATCTCTAGTACTCCCTCTAAATAATCTATCATAATTCAAATCTCAAGGATAATCACCTTCCGTTGGTAGTCGTCAGAGCCTTTGGTCAGACCCTGGGTGAATATCAGCTTGGCTCCACGGACCGTCCACTTGGTTCTCAAACAATCAACACATAGATGTGCAACATAAGGGTTATTTATTTTGGGACTGCAAAATGGACAGGTTCATCGTCACTATCCTGGAGGTATACTTTATCAAATTGTCCTTCCTCATCATCGTGCGTACCCTTTGAGATACTATCTTTCTCTTCATGCTTTGAGGCAACATTCCCTTACTTATCTCCTTGATAAGATGCCCCCTTATCAGACTAGAGGGCTATGACTTGACTCATAGCACATGCCTTAATGGCGCATAGAGAGTGAGGGGAAACGTTGCCTGTATATTTGACCTCGGACCCCTTGAAAGAATCATTTCCTATGCCACTCTCCATTTGGTGGCTGGAAAACACTGTAGGTGAGTCATGGAGACATGAACCATGTTCGTCCCTAGGGGGTGTTGTCTTTGGTCGAGGTCCCATGTTACCTGCAAGTCACACAAATGAAAGAAATAGGTTAGGCCATGGACTTGCAAACTGACGTACTAACGGGTACTTAGACTTACCCTGTGCCATTAAAGTGACCATAATCCTTAAAGTGGTATCACCCGATCTATCATAGGGAAATTGTACTAATATGGAGTGTCAGAACTCAATCATATCCAAACTGTATGAATCAAAAAAATTAACTAGCGAGGGGTACCAGTACGGGACCATACCACGGATCGTGAAAGGGCCTGTAGAGGCTCACTTGGGTCACACCGCATGAAGGATCCCTTCACAAAACCCTTTCACAGGCCATGAATAGGTCCACGATCCGTGAAGAGTATCGTGAAAGGTCCCTTGATGTCATGAGCACTAAGGGCTCCTCCACAAAACCCTTTCATGGCTCGTTAAAAGTTCCACGGACCATGAAAGACTCCGTGGTGAGGCCCCATACAAAGTACCAACATTCAACCCAATAACTACCATTTTTATCACTTTGGTTTACACAATCTCAGCAACACACAATATCAACACATAAACTCAATTTTAACATGGTCTCATATTAAATAATCACAAAAATCACAAAACCAATCAACATATAACCAAATAATCAATAATGGGGGCCTAAACCTTCACAATAGGACACAAACGGAGAACCATCAAGCAATTTCAATGTCTTAGACCCCCACACAAACAATTTCAAGTAATGGTACACACATGAACACAAGATTTCAACTAGAAAAAAGAAAAACTAAGACTTACAATGTGGATAAGATGAAGATGAAAACCCACTTGAAAAACTAGACCCAAGATGAAATTTATGATATGGATCATGAAAAGGACTATACAATCTGAAATGACCCAAAAAGTTCCTAAAAATGTGCTTCAAAAGTTATCGGAAACTTGTTTCATCTATATCTAAAAGTCCGTTAGTTATTTTGAAAATGCAACTTCATATTCTTATTTAGGGGGTCAAATTGAGTGAGAAATAGGTCTCACCCAAATTTTAGAGCAACCGTATCAAAATTCAAAAATCGCAAAAATATGATTTTCAAGGGTCAACTTTAAAGGGGGATATCTCTTTGCATACAAATAATTGCGTGGCCCATAATATATCCATGGAAATCCCTTTGAGTTAGCTACCCAACACACTTTGTTTCACCTCATTTGGAGTTCGGACGAAGAAGTTATGCCCATTTTCGTAAATCCTGTCTGTGCAGATTTGCAATTTCCAGTGAGCTATTTTACTGTTCATTAAGCC
>JBCEWC010000479.1:0-56148 GCA_038996855.1 Solanum aculeatissimum | reverse complement strand
ACACCCAATAAAAAATAATCTCAACATAACTTATCCCATCATTACTAATCCCAACATAACTTATCCCATCATAACTTATCCCATCATAACTTGTATTCAAACCAAACGACCCCTTAGTGTAAATCTTGTGTCTCAAATAACCTTTACTTAAGGAACTCATATCATGTTTCAGTTTTCTTATTGGACTTGAATCAAGTTAAGAGTTTAAGTCAGCCTCATGCTTGTAGATAATTGACTCGATTAACTCTGAGACATCTAGATCTTCAGCTTGGCGAACCAATTTACAGTACTTGGCATCAATTCAACTTATATTGGTCCTGGATAGTTGATTAAAAATAGGTGATCATTCTTCATTTTAGAAAGGTATGAAATAAATAGGTGATTGTTTCCTCCTTTCAAACATTTCTTTTTTTTCAAGGATTTGTACCTTACTATGGTGGCATGGTAGTACAACTAAAGATAGTGAGGAAGAGTACTGAGTAGACAATTTGTGGCGTAAGCTATCTGATTGGTACTGGGGATAGTGGTTTCCTGGCTTAGGTTTCAAATCTTAAATCTAAAGTCTGGACCTTGATCTGAGAGTAATGGATCTGAGTTAGCCTCATATATCTGAGGGTCTTTGTAGTATTTATGGTATCTGATATATAAGTTTCTGAAAGCTGTTTGTGCTTTAGATTTGAAGAATTGGAAGATTTATTTTTGTCCTAGCTAGGTTGATGACTCAGCTGCCCAATGAGGTCCCAGGAGTAACTTGTTTTCCTATATGTTGCCATTATGTTTGTGGAAACTTCCTTTTTAACATCTAGGAAAAGTTTAAGTGGTATGCTTACTGGCACTTTTAGGGAATTGCAACAGGATGAAGACATTCAATAACCATGGCCAAGATGTGTATGTCACTGGAATGTAGGTGGCTAGGGATTCAAATGTTAGATCCTAAAGAAGTGAGATGTTACAACTCTTGTGCCATGTCTGTCCTTCGATAAAGGACGCTAGAGAGTTTTGTGTTTCAGTGTTCTCTTATTTAATAAAGTTAATCCTGTGCTCTTTCAAAAAGTGAATAGCTTGACCTTCATCACCTGGATCTTTTGTTACATGTTTTTCCTAAATTGATGCCTTGAGAACATTCTTTCACAAGGAAAAAGAGAAAGTTGAAAACTTTGTGGTGGCATAGCTAGTTTTGTATATTTTCTTGGTCAATTTATACAATTAACAAGAATAACATTAGGACCTATTGGTCCATCTATGTATGTTTGCTTGGGAGTTAAGAGATTTGAGGCGTGGATGAATGATAGTTGCCATAGCGTAGATATTATGTTGGTGAAAATTTCAACATTACAGGTGCTACGGGATTGTCATCCTGAGTGTAAAGCAACACTTTTTTACCCACCTGAAAACTTCTCCTGTGATATAATTTATAGTTCAAAAATGAAATGTAATTAGATTCTTCTGAGCCTTCTAAGTTGCTAAATCTTTTAGAATAAAGGTTTATAGAGCATGTTTCCCTATCAGTTACTTTGCATGTCTGACTTGTCTTTTAGCATGTTAAATTAGGTTGGCCAATAAGGACATGAACACTTGCTTTGAACTCTATAAGTCATCTACTTTCCTTTCATTTCTGCAATTCAGGTAGTGCTGGTGATGTCTTGGAAGATGATCCCGTTGGCAGGTTAAAAGTTTTTGTATATGAACTTCCCAGCAAATACAACAAGAAAATTCTTCAGAAAGACCCACGATGTCTCAGTCACATGTTTGCTGCGGAGATCTATATGCATCGTTTCCTCTTATCTAGCCCTGTACGGACCCTTAATCCTGAGGAAGCTGATTGGTTCTACACCCCTGTTTACACCACATGTGACCTGACACCGAATGGCCTTCCTTTACCCTTCAAGTCACCAAGAATGATGAGGAGCGCAATACAACTCATTGCTTCTAACTGGCCTTACTGGAATCGGACAGAAGGTGCTGATCACTTCTTCATTGTCCCACACGATTTTGCTGCTTGTTTTCATTATCAAGTGAGAATTAAGTCTCCTCTCTTTCTCTCTACACTTCCTCTTTGCTCTCTTTCTTGCACACACCAAACACACAGATTGATGGCTATACACATCAAATTTTCCTTAGCTGTATTTCGCTAAAAAGGTCGTGGAGATCCTAAGGGATTACTCACAGTTTCTTATTTCTTCACTGTAAATTTCTATCATTACTTAAGGACTGAGAATGTGTGGGTACATCTGATTACTTCATGCAATTGCAGGAGGAAAAAGCTATTGGAAGGGGAATTCTTCCATTGCTCCAGCGTTCAACTTTAGTTCAAACTTTTGGACAAAGAAATCATGTGTGTTTAAAGGATGGTTCAATTACAATTCCTCCTTATGCTCCTCCACAGAAAATGCAATCCCACTTCATCCCTCCAGATATTCCGCGATCCATCTTTGTGTATTTCCGTGGCTTGTTCTATGATGTAGGAAATGATCCAGAAGGTGGTTATTATGCGAGGTATTCCCAATTCTCATGTCTATGATTAAATCAGATTTGATTCTAAATTCTACAACTTAAATTGATTTAAGACCACTGAGTTTCCTAAGAAGTCCTGAATGTTGGTCACCAAGTAGATTGAGTCATTGAGATGTTAAAGTTAATTGCTAGAATTATCAAGATTCTGGGACCATGGTGTTTCTCTTCCCTGAAAAGATCGATAATGTTTGTACATTGTGCAAATGCTTCATTGTTACCAGTCTCTCTCTCTCTCACAAAAAAAAAGAAAAAAGGAAGCATAAGTACCCTCTTGAACTTGAGTTGGATTTTTAGTTACATATGCAATCTTTGTGAGATCCTATTACCCCCTGAACTTTTTCAAAGAGGAATATATGCACCTGATTATATTTTAGCTGACAAACTAAAATTTTTGAAAGGCAAACTAAAAGAGTGGTGTTGAACTAGTCAAGGCAATTTGGGAATACAAAAACAGAGTATCCTAAGCCAGTTTGCCGAGTTTGAGGTAATTTAGGACCAAAGACAATTACCTGATGATGAACTATCTTAGAGCTGTTCTTACTGTAGAGTTGTAGGAAATGCAAAAAGGGAAGAGGTGGCATGGAGGCAGAGGTCTAGAGCTCTATGGTGAAGGAAGGTGACTGGCGCACCAAGTTCTTCTACCGAACTGCGAGCTGTCACAAAAGATACAATAATATAATCAGACCTCGTGGATGGTGAGTGTACAGGGGATCCAACAGTGATTAAAGAGGAGATTGTCAAATTTTATCAGAATTTGTATAGAGAATCAGAGAGATGAGACCTCAATTTAACCATAGATCAGGATCTGTTATCAGTGAAGAAGACAATACAAGGCTACAAAGTCAGTTCAGTGAGTCTGTGATCAAAGATTGTGTTATGGCATGTGCTAGGGACAAAACCTGGACCTGATGGATTCATCATGGCATTCTTCACCAATTGTGGGGATATAGTAAGCAAAGAAGTAGTGGAAGCAATTCAGAATTTTCATGATTAGAACATCTTAGAGAGGAGCTTTAATGTCACTTTTATAGTCTTGTTTCCAAATAAGTTGGGGGGCTAAAGAACTGAAGGGTTTCAGACCTATTAGCCTAATAGGTAGCATCTATAAGATCATTTCAAAGGCGCTAACTGAAAGGTTGAAAAAAGTAGTATCCAAATTGGTGCATGCACATGATGGCTTTTATTAAGGGAAGACAGATCATGAATGCTATTGTGATTGCTAATGAGTGTGTAGATTTGAGGCACATCAGCAAGGTCCCAGGCATTCTCTCTAAGCTGGATATACGGAAAGCCTATGACCACTTACATTGGGGCTTCCTATGGAAGACTTCAAATAGCATAGATTTTGGGGAAAGAAGGATGAACTGGATCAAATTTTGCACCACTACAGTGAAATTCTCAGTTTTGATTAATGGTTCTCCCATAGATTTTTCCTCATTTGAGAGAGGCATGAGGCAAGGGGATTCTTTATCTCCTTTACTCTTTTTCTTGGCAATGGAGGATCTCAATGATATGCTAAGAAGTGCAAACAAATAGTTGGATAAGGGGTTTCAATGATAACATGGAGGATAGTTAGAGTCTAGCCATTTCCCACCTCCAATATGTTGATGATGCTCTAATTTGTTATGATGCAGATAGAAATCAACTGAAGTTTTTAAGAGTTATACTGATACTGTTTGAAGTAACTTGAGGTCTACACATTAATTAGGGAAAAAGTTTCATCTACCCAGTTAATAAGGTACCTAGGATTGGCAGTCTGGCAAATATTTTGGGAGGAAGGATTGGAGAACTGCCCATAATATATCTAGGAATGCCTCTCAAAGGGCATCTGAAATAATGTATTGGAGAAATGTGGGAAGTAGCTTGCCAATTGAAAAAGCCAGTATCTATTCCAGGGTGGCAGAGTTACTCTCATCAATAGCGTCCTTGATGCTTTGCCTACATCCGTGATGTTTATGTACCCTATGCCAGCAAGTATATGAGATAGATTGAATGACATCAGAAGAAATTTCCTTTGCCGAGGAAACTGTGACCCAAGCAATCACAAGTTTCACTTGGGCAAGTGGGATCAAGTTCTAGTTAGCAGAAGGGGTTTTGGGAACTAGGAACTTGAAGCTACAAAATCACGTTTTTCTAATGAAATGGTTGTGGAGGTTTTGATCTCAAAAACAATCACTATGGAAAGATACCATAAAGGGAAGATATGGATTGAAGACGAGGCGGATCACCAAAGTAGCAACACAACCATATGGCACTGGAGTTTGGAGGATAATAAAAAATTTGTGGCCAAAACTTATAAACAAGTGCAAAATCAAGATAGGAGTTGGAAGAAAAACCCTGTTTTGGAAGGAAGTTTGGGTGGGGACATGAGGCACTCAAAGTTAGTTTTCCTACTTAATCAGCTTGAGTCTACAGAAAGTGGCCATTGTCAATGAGATGAGAGATGATCAGGTTGGAACTTAAGGTTTAGGAGACCTTAAATGACTGGGAGGTGGGAGAAATGGTTGAATTTTTAAACATGCTAAAGCAATGCAAGGGCCTCAATAACAATGAAGATAAAGTATCTTGGGTTCTAGACAAGCAAGGAAGATTCTCAGTGAGATCAGCTTATAGCAACGCACGGAGGACACACTCAACTTAGCTACTAGCCATGGAAAATGATATGGAAAGTTAAGCCGCCTTTCAAGGTGGTCTGCTTCACTTGGCTTTTAGCAAAATAGGCTGCTCTCATTTAGGAAAACCTTATGAAGAGGGGTGTCCAGTTGTGCTCCAGTTGCTCTTTTTGTGAAAGTGAGGCAAAGACAATAAATCATTTCTTTTTACCCTGTAGGGATACTTTGAAACTATTGGTAGATTTTCATCTACATAAGGGGCATCAGTTAGTCTATGCCAGAGAGCATAAAGGAAGCTTTGGCATGTCGGAATAGGGATGAAAATTAGTCAGGGCACAAAAAGAGATGGAAGATTGTCTCCGTTTGCATTTGGTGGAGTATTTGGTTGCAGAGGAACAAGAGATGTTCTGAGAACAAGAGCTGCTCTATGGAGAAGCTGAAGCTGAATTGTTTGGTTATTTTCTATTTTTGTTGTAAACATGAATATCCTCCAAAAAATGAGGATATCCCTAATATTTTGGATTACTTATGATTTCACAGGAGGACAGTATCACTTATGTGTTTTTGATTGTAAGTATTGCTGGAATACTTCTTCAGTATTCCTTTTGTTTATAATACAAGTTACCTTTTCTCAAAAAAGAGTCATGACATAGCACAAAAGTGTGTGCACTCTTTTTGAAAGGTATGAGAGGGGGAAAATTTTTAAACCTTCACAATTAATTGCAGCTAATTAAATTTCATTGTAACTTAAACTGACAAAAAAGAATCCTTTTTTTTTCTTTGTGACAAATCCACTGGTGAATCACCACATCATTACTCACCCTCAGCCGCAAGAACCTCCACCAAAAAATCCTTGTCATTCCCTTCTTTTCTTCTCCAGTTATCCCTTCATCCCTCTCGACTCATCCTCTCCCCCTTTCTATATGAAATTCCAAGGAGATCACATAGCTTTCCTCTCTTTCTCTAAAGCTTCTCCCCCAAAACTTCCTTCATCATTCACTGGTGAACCATGCATTTTTTCCTTAATGAAAAAAAGGAGGTGAATCCAGATTAATTCTTGTTAAGGGGGTTTAATTTAAAGGAACCGCACAGCATTTACTCTGTGACGGAAAGAAGAGTGAGAAGAAGAAAAGAGTAGTTGAAGAAGGGGAATGAAAGGCCAAGGAAGAAGGCCATTGAAAATTCAGTCCTGTTTACAAAGAACAAAAATAAAAGAATTGTAAGTTGAGATAGAAGAAATTAAAGAATAAGATAGCCCTGGGGTCTTTGGTTTTGTATAGGATGATGCTGTCATTGAAATAGAGAGGAAAGAGAAAATCTTTTGAATGATAAAGACGGGGATAATACATACAGACCCTGTTGGTTTTTTAAGAGATGGTGTTGCAAAGAGATTGGCAGTTTTGATTGAAATTGTCTCTACCATTTTATTATGCATGGAGCTTTAAATAGCCAACTTGAGAACATAATCCGCGAAAAATCGGCATAATAAAAATAAAAAAAAATCTAAAATATCTCTACAAACTAAAAAACTCTAATAGAAATTTTATATTAAAAAAGTAAATATATCCTAAAACTAAGCCACTTATCATGCTAAAAAATTTAGTATTAACTGGAGCAAATTTCAACACTTCTTTGCAATAGAGATGGTAGAGATACCCTTAGATTCTCTTGGAGAGGAGATTTTAGACTCGAATTTCTCAAGAATTGTAACGAGAATTTTTTTCAACTATTTTGTGTCCTCACCAAGCAATTAGATTTTGTTGACAATCAAAGAAATCTTGCAGAAGAATTAGTGAGTCTTATTTTTTTGCATCCTAAGGTTGTGTTTGGTATAGAGGAAAATGTTTTCTTGGAAAATAAGTTGATTTCTAACTCATTTTCTCATGTTTGGTAGGTGAGTGAAAAATATTTTACTGAATATTTTCTATTGTTTGGTTAGTGAATGAAAATATTTTTTAGAAAAAAAAAACTTTTATATTTAGCTAGAGAGTTGAAAATATTTCTTAGGAAAATAATTTCTGACATAAAAATATTTCATAAGTTGAATTCTTTTATAAAAATAGATATTTAAATTCTTTTTTTGGGGTGGGGGCAGGGGTAGGGAGTTGGGGGTGGGAGTGTGGGGCGTGGTGGAGTAAAAATTGAAATATTCAATTTCTTTTTTTTTAAAAATAAATTTTTAATTTTTTTTTGTGGGGGAGGGAGTGCTGGGGGAGGCGGGGCGGGTGGGGGATAGGAGTAAATAATTGAAATTTGAAACATTTTTAAAAATAATTTTTTATTTTTTTTTGCAGGGGTTGGGGGGCTAGTGGATTGGGCCGTTGAGTGGAGTAAAAATTTAAAATTTTCAAATTTGAATTTTTTGTAAATAAATTTTTAAATTTTTTTGTTTGGGGGTGGGAGGCGGCGGGGGGGTTGGGGCGCAGGGTGGAGTAAAAAATTGAAATTTTTAAAAATAAAATAATTTTTCTTTTTTTTTGGGGGGGGGGGGGAGGGGAATTGGGTGGGTCGGCATAGGAGTGGGTGAAAAATAAAATTTTCAAAATGTGATTGTTTTTTAAAAAAAATTCTTAAATCTTATTTTATTTTAAAAGAATAATAATTTTTTCGGGGGGGAGAGGGTCGTAATAGGGATGGGATTAAAAAAATCAATTTGAAATTGGATGAGAGTTTTGGAAAATATTTTTCTTAATTTTTGGAAGGAAGTCATTTTCCTTAAATTTGAGAAAAAATGAGTTGATTTGAAAAATATTTTCCAAAACATTAAGGCAACCAAACGTGGAAAAATTGAAAAACATTTTCCTCCATACCAAACCCACCGTAAGAGATTCAAAATTCGTTCTCAAATTTAAAATCTGCATTTGTCTGACGTGGTCACTTTCTTGATACTCATTTTTAAGCTTTTCCTCAACATCTTTTGCCTTCTCACAAGCAATGATTTTAGAAAAAATTGAATCTGCAGCTGAATTTTGAATTACACTTTTGGTTTTATCTTATGAAAGAAATTTAGTTTGGCAATTATAGGATTTGCAGGGAGTGATTGTACGGATCTATCTTCTATTACAACTTCCAACATATGATAGTCTTCAAGAATGATTTCATTTTCACTAATTAATTTTGATAGTTTTCACCCGTTAATGTGTGGGGCATTCAAAAGACACTGTTGCTTGCCATGTTTGAAAAATGGGTTAAAAATTGGTATTGGATAAAAATAGTTTGAAAATAGTTTTTTAAAATGGTTCTTTGGATGAGCTCATAGATCCCGTAAGACTAACGGCGATCTTGATACCATTGTTTTTTTAAAAGTTGGTGCATCAAAGAGGTTGAAAGTATTGATTGAAATTGTCTTTCAATTTTTATTAAGCATAGAGGACTTTAAATGACCAATTTGAAAATATAGTCTGCAGGAAAGCTGCATATCAAAAATTAAAAAAAGGATATTCATCCTAAAACTAAGCAATTTATTATGCTAAAAGATGCAGCAATAACTAAAGAAAATTTTAACAACCGTACTAAAATACTCTGGGATCCGAAGCTCATGAGAGCATCTTGGTGCATTGGTGTTTGCGTGCACCATTATTAACCAAGTTAAAGATTCAAATCTCATGCCTGTCATTTCATTAAAACCTTGTTTTTTTTTAAAAATCTATCCCCTGTTATACCTTTTTGCCCTATCTTGATGGAAATGACACATGTCATTGTCTGAGTGAAT
Organism: Solanum aculeatissimum; assembly: GCA_038996855.1. Classification (NCBI taxonomy): domain Eukaryota; kingdom Viridiplantae; phylum Streptophyta; class Magnoliopsida; order Solanales; family Solanaceae; genus Solanum; species Solanum aculeatissimum. The sequence goes on along the minus strand of JBCEWC010000479.1, from coordinate 47,310 downwards.
GAACCAACCCAACACTAGATTACCTATCTCGGACTCATAACCCATTGGACCCCCCACCTCACATTAAAACAAATGCCAATGTGGCATAACATAAACCCATGACCCAAAAATGGCAAAAAGACCATCTTCAGAGGGATGGACCACTGAACACAGCACCATCACCGAAAATCTTGTGTCTCCTACATCACCGGTGATCTCTTTATTCTCTTCCTCGCTTTATGAATCAAGTAGCACACTGATCCTCTTCCCTATAGTGGAAGTCCTCCTGTTCTTCTATTATATAGTAGTGTTAAACAAGAATTCTTACAAATCAAAGAGAAATAAATGGAAATAAAATCTAGATAAATTTTAATTAAGAAAATCCACCGAGATTTTCCTAAACCAGGCAGACTCCTTGTGTCTTGAACTCAAGTTTACGTTCCTATTAAGCATAAAGGAACACAATGTATAAAATATGCACTCAACATTCATAACTGCAAATGTAGGAATTAATTTAGAACTTTCTCCAAAAGAGAACTCACAAAAAATTGACTCTCCCCTTTTTTGCCTCACTTGTTTTTATTTCTCAAAGATAGCCTTTGGATCTCTCAAAAATACATCTAATAGAGAGCCACCGGGAAGAGGTAAATAGCAGAAACATCGACAACTAGAATTCCTTTTGAAAAGGTAAACTATTCATTAAATTCTAGAATATCAGCAGAAATTTCATTTGTCCTTTTAAAAACCCAAATCCTTAGATCTTCCTGAACCTTCTTTATTATGGTGGAGGTTGGGCTGAATCAGTGGAGAAGGTGATGGTGATGGTGATTGGTGAAATCATCGTTAAAGAAGATTCGCAAGTTAAAGAGCTGTTGTGTTCCTTGGTGAATCAGATTTGAGGTTTAAAAAAATGAATCTTCACTCTGTGAGTCAAAAAATCCGAGCAAATAAGCATGGAAAATTCTGTTGGTGCTTCTATGATTGAAAATTAGAAATTGAAGAATTTGATAGTCCTTTGTTGTTGGAAAGTTGAGCATTAATCCCTTCATCAAAAACGTTGAGCATTAATCCAATGGTTGCTGTTGAGAATGGAGATCTCAAATATCACTGTGAACTTGGAGTTCTTTGAACTTGAATTGGCTATCTTGAAATTCCTTACAAGCATTTTAAGCATTGTTGTTTGTAAATTGGATTGTGGTGTGTTGTGTGCTTAAATCAAAGGAGATTAGCTATGGCATGTTGGATGAATTTGGTGCTAATTTTGAGGACCACCATATCTGAACACTTCCATATTTTGGAAGGAGCTTCTCTTGTTTGGGTTTTTAAATTTGTGTGGGTGGGGGGTGTTTTTATTTGGAGTGGAGGAGTCTGATGGGTTGGATTGGGAACGGGTAATTTAGTGTTGGGTTAGTTCTTTCACTCAGATGGCCCCATGTTTCATCTCCATCAAATTAGGGGAAAAATTTAGAACCTTGCCTAACATCAGGGATAAAAATAGCTAGCTAAAAAGTATAATGGGGGATAGACTTGAACAATAAAAGAAAGTAGAGGGAATATTAGACCATTTCCCGTTGTCTTTTTCTTCATTTTTTAAAATTTGTAAAGTGATTGTCTTCAAATAATGGTGCTGATTGTTGAAGTATAAAATGTTGTTAAGAATAATTTTAAGTAGAATAGTATATACTTTTTTTTATAATAATTGTATTAGTTATAGTTTATATGTCAAGTCGTTGTCATGGAAAAAATTTATAGCATTAAATCAAATGGTAGTACACTGCTCTCATCCTCTTGAAATTCTGGATATGCCTTTGCAATCACCCCCTAAACTAGTTCGAAGTGGTATTAATACCACTTTTGGAGCCCTTGTGGCGTAGAATGTAAATAGTGTGTGAGTGTCTAAAAAAGCGCATGAAATGAGAAAAGGTAAATTTCTTAACAGCATTTCTTTCATCTTAAATGTTTCAATTTTGTTTATAGAATTGTCATTGCTTTTTATTTTAATCGCTATTATATATCTATTATTTTTCTGCTTTTGGGGCTGATACATTTGAGCCGAGGGTCTTCCGGAAACCACCTCTCTATCTTTATGAGATCGTGGAAAGGTCTGCGTACACGCTACCCTCCCCAGACCCCACTTGTGGGATTTTATTGGGTATGTTGTTGTTGCTGCAACTTTGTTTATTTTCATTCTACTTTTTGTCATTCTTTTCTTTTGTTTTTTGTCTTATCTTGGCTCCTTCTCCTTCTCCTACCTGTTACTTTTCTTCACTGGAAATTATGCCTGGCATATATATCCATCAGAAATCTTTCTGCCACCCACCATTTCTTCCTCATTAGCCCACCAGTGCTCCAGTTCAACTACCCACAACCCCCTTTCTCCACCCGCCCCCTACTCTTGCTCAATTATTTGACAATTGGATTGGATGTTTTGAGATTGACGTTTTATGTTGCATCTTTTTGCAGTATTGTAATATGAGGTTTTTGTTTGTGAATTTCTATCCTTTGCTTTACAGTATATTATTATAGTCAGAGGATTTCATATCCTCTTAGGAAATAAGGGCCGACATTTGTATTTCAAATCCATAAATAGATTCTATCATATTTGCAATATGTATTTTGGAAACCCAAAGTGGTGGGCGGGTCTCTTTTGAGCTGTTGGAGAGCTTTGTGGGGAGAAGATGATGGTGAAAAAAGCAACAACAATAATTAAACCTCAATCTCAAATAAGTTGGAGTTTGATTATATGAATGTTCCCTGGCCATGTTTCCCCACTTATGCATGCTCAACTCATGTTATTATCATACCAAAAAGTAGTGGAACATTTTCTGAAATGATGTTGAAAAGAAAAACAGTGCGCCAATGATACTGCCTACTGAAATCTGGGTTGGTCTCTTGGGGTGGTAGTAATTCCATTCCAAGTCAAGTCCTACCCCCGGAAAGTTGAAGTGTGTAGTAGATAAAAGATGACAAATTGATTGTGGTATTGTCTATTATCAAAAGAGGAAAAAAGTTTTTAATGTGAAAGATATGCAGAAGTGCATGTAAAACACCACCACTCAATTGGTTATATAAGCCACGCAGAGTCTAGGGTGATATTTTATTCCACTTCAAAATATTCTAGATGGGTAATAGGAACCCCACAAATTGAGTGTAGCTGAAAATCCTACTAAAGTTTGGGAAAACATTTTAATTCTCTTTGTTGACCTCCCTAATATGTTATTAGTAGTATGTTTTATGACAAAGTACCTCTCTTGTTTCTCCTTTCAGAGGTGCCCGGGCGGCAGTGTGGGAGAACTTTAAGGACAATCCTCTCTTTGATATTTCTACGGAGCATCCAACTACCTACTACGAGGACATGCAGCGAGCCATCTTTTGCTTATGCCCACTTGGGTGGGCACCATGGAGCCCAAGATTGGTTGAAGCAGTTATATTTGGATGCATCCCTGTTATCATTGCAGATGATATTGTCTTGCCATTTGCTGATGCAATCCCCTGGGAAGAGATTGGCGTTTTTGTAGACGAGAAGGACGTTCCAAATTTGGATACTATTCTCACTTCTATTCCACCAGAGGAAATATTGAGGAAGCAGAGATTGCTTGCCAACCCTTCCATGAAGCAGGCTATGTTATTTCCACAACCTGCTCAATCAGGTGATGCTTTCCATCAAATTTTGAATGGGCTTGCTCGTAAACTGCCACATGACAGGAGCATTTACTTGAAGCCTGGGGAGAAGATCTTAAACTGGACTGCTGGTCCAGTTGGTGACCTAAAACCTTGGTAGAAACTGATACCGGAGATGATTGCAACCACTAAATTCTTGGCTTTCAACCTGAATGCTCATCAAAGATGTGGAATTAATGTGAATTGTAAATCTTAAGCATGTAGTTTCTTCGATGAAGTAAAGAATCTTTTGTTGATAACAATATCGAGATGATGCAACATGTTACAAAATCTTAAGCTGGGAAGTTTGCTGTGGTTCTGGAAGACTACACATTCATTTTTGGAGCTGTATGTTTTGTTGTACAAACAGCTAAGTTGCTTCCCTAGTGTACACTGTAGTCATGTGTGCCTCTTAACATTGTGTTGTAAACTCATTACACGTTATATTACTTCCCCATTAAGCTTCATAATACCAAGCTATGTTACAATCTATTAAAAAAATGCCAACCCATGATGGTCAGGGATGTTACAAATTCATTTCACTTTTTTTGTTTTAGGTGGGTGGGGGTTGGGGATTGTGGAGAGGAGGGGAGGAAGAACACAACTTTCTTTGTTAATGAGTTGTGACTGAACTCATTTCAAGAATTTATGTCCATTCTAATATGATGTTCAAATGTCTGAGTTGCCTCACCTAAATGTTTAAGTTGTTGAAGGTTATATAATTTGTGCAGTGCCTTAAAAGGCGCAACCATCTTTCAAAAATGTTGCCTATGTAACCTCTTAGCTTATTAGTTTCTCCAACATAGAAAGGAGTAAGAAGAAGGAATCTCTTTGGCTCCTATTAACATTGGCATGTTAATGAGTTTGATCCATTCTTGCTTAGCGAAAGCCTTGGCAGTTAACTGTGTAAGAACTTATGCTACTGCACTAAATTAGAAGAATCAATTGACTAACCCGAGTTTCGATATCTCCAAAATCTCTTTTTGTGCAATCAAACCAAGATACGTAAAGCTTCCTAAATTTCTATATTTGTTTTAGCTAACTTCGAGTTTAAAGGGCATAAATAAAATTGAGCTATTATTAGTGAAATGAAGGAAATGATATACTGGAATTGAGGTATCATAGGTCCAATGAAAGGAAGTGACAAGTCGAATTGATGTATCATTGGAGACATGAGGTGTCACGGGTGAAATTGCTAAGGCAAAGCTTTATGAGGAATGTTGAAGGGATAATTGAGCTTTATGATGAAGCTTTGAGATTGTTCAACAATGGAGGAAGGAATTTGGGAGAGAAATTTCTGCATGTATATAGTTGACTGACAAAGGAATTGGACAATTTGTGCTTTATATACAATATGTTCTAACTAACTCATTATTTGTGCTAATCTTCCACTAACTAACTAATTAATTTGTTTACCAATCTAACTAACCGTGTACAACTCTGTTATGCACAGATAATGTACTACACAGAATAGCACATATTTCTACACTCCCCCTCAAGTTGAGGGATGAAACATATCTAGCATTCCCAACTTGCAGATCATTTCACTGTGTAGTTGTTTTCCCAGTCCTTTAGTAAGAATGTCAACCACCTGTTCTTTGCTTGGTACATGTGTTGTTTGTATGATACCTTGTTGTATTCTTTCCCTAATAAAGTAACAATCTATCTCAATATGCTTGGTTTACTCATGATACATAGGATTGGAGGCAATTTGCAAGGCTGCCTTGCTGTCACAATTCAGCTCTATGGACAAGCTAATTTCCATTGACAGCTCATTTAGTAATTCTTTTAACCACATCACCTTTGCCACAGTGGTGACCATGCTCCTGTATTTGGTCTCAACTGAGCTTCTGGATACAGTACTTTGTTTCTTTGATTTCCAAGAGATCAAGGAATCTCCTAAGGTAATGCAGAATTAAGTCACTGATTTTCTAGAGCGCATACACGAAGCCTAATCTGCATCACAGTATGCTGTAACCTTTTTAGATTGCTTGCTGCTACTTAACAATCCAAGTCCAGGGCAACTTTTGATATACCTTACCACGTGCAATGTTGCTTCATAATGTGATTGTTTTGGGGAATGCATGAATTGACTCAAGTTTTGTATGGCATAGGAGATATCAGGTCTTGTGGTAGCTAAGTATAGTAACCTGCCTATGAGTCTCTGGTAATTCCCAATATCATTGATCTCCTTATCATTCCTTATATCAAAGGCTTTGTCATACTCCAAACTCGTCAGCTTTTGGTTAGGTTCTAAAGGTGTGGAAGCAGGTTTGGCTCCTCCCGGTCCACATTTGGAAATTAGTTCCAGAGCATACTTCCTTTGGTTCATTAGACTTCCTTTGTCTGATCCAACAAATTAAGTGCCAAGAAAAAATCTCAGGTTTCCAAAATCCTTCATCTTGAAATTGTGATTCAAAATGTCTTTGGCTTCTTTGATCATTGAGGTGTTACTTCCTGTGATGAGTAAGTCATCAACATAGACAAGATGATTACTATGTCAGTACCAAGTCTCTTGGTGAACAAAGAATAGTCTAGCTTGTTTTGTTGGAACCCTGCTTGTACTAATGCAATACTCAATTTCATGTTCCATTGTTTACTAGCCTGCTTGAGACCATAGAATGATTTGGGCAACCTGCATACCTTAAACTCCCCCTGGCAAACAAATCCCTAAGGCAGGCACATGTAGACTTCCTCGTGTAAATCACCTTGCAAAAAAACATTATAAACATCCATTTGGAAAAGGGACCATTGAAACTGAGCAACAAGAGAGATAACACATCTTACTGTGAACATTTTAACTACAGGTGAGAAGGTTTCACGATAGTCGAGACCCTCTTGTTGTGTAAACCACTTAAACACAAGTTTGGCTTTGTACCTTTCCAAAGTGCCATCAACCTTATACTTTACCTTATACACCCATTTACAACCAATAGACTTTTTCCCTGGAGTACATTCCAAGTATGATTGGTAGTGAGAGCTTGCAACTCAAGATTCATGGCCTGAACCTATGCTGGATCTTGAGAGGCTTGTAGAAAAGTTGAAGGCTCAGGAATAGAAGACATGGCAGATAGACAGGACGCATAAGCAAGAGATATGAAAGAGTATGAGAAGGAAGCTGAGATTGGGTAAAGACATGAAGTAGAAGTGAGGTGAGCATAATCATTAAGCTAACCTGGTGACTTAGTTGGTCTAGCAAACCTTCTAAGAGGTGCAATAGGAGCAGGTAAAGGACCAGGATGATGTAAATTTTCAGATGAAGGAATAATATTGGCAGCAGAATTAGGGGAGAGATTTTCGAAGATTGATCAAGAGTAGAAGTAGATATGAGAGAAGATGGATCATGTGTATGATCAGAGGAAGGTTCGATAGGAATTGAGGCACGTGAAAGCAAATATGAGGGATCAATAAACATAGTAGGGTAGGAGAATTGCAGCAGGCTCAAAAATAAATTCATGAAATGTAACATCTCTATTGACAAATAATGAACCAGTGGAGATGTTGTAAAGTAAATAACCCTTTTAAGTGTTGGAGTAACCCAAAAAATAAGGGGATAGAATTGGCAGAAAATTTGTCAGTGTAGTGAAGCTTAGTGGCATAGCAAAGACAACCAAAAACTCTCAAGTAATCAAGGGATGGAGGTGTACCATGAAAGACCTCATATGGTGATTTTCCTGCTAAGATAGTAGAGGACAATCTATTAATGATATGAATAGTAGTAAGAACACATTCTTCCCAAAATTTTAGAGGCACCTAAGCCTAAAATCTAAGGGCTCTAGCTATTTCAAGTAGATGTCTATGTTTTCTCTCAGCCATCCCATTTTGCTGAGGAGTATGGACACAAGAACTTTGGTGAACAATACCAAGAGAGGAGAAAAGACTAGTATAATGAGAATTAAAAAACTCAAGACCATTATCTGATTTAATGATCTTAATGGAAGCAGAAAATTGTGTTTTAATGAGATTGATAAAGTTCTTGATCAATACAACAATATCACTTTTCAATTTCACAAGTAGACCCAAGTCATTCTAGAAAAATCATCTACAATAGTAAGAACGTATCTAAAACCATTATGAGTACTTTGTTTATAAGGACCCCATATGTCCATGTGTACAAGGTCAAAGATACAAGTAGATTTCTTAACAGAGATAGGAAAAGGAGATCTAGTTTGTCTAGCCAAAGGGCAGGCATTACAAGGTGTAGAATTTGCAGAAATAAAATGTTGAATTGCAGGAATATTGAGAAGAACTGAAGAAGGGGGCATGAACCAATCGTTGGTGCCATGTGTGACTGGAAACTTGTTGAGTAGATGATACATTTGGAAGTTGAGGAATTGGAACAATTGTTGGTGGGAATAGGATCATTGGCAAGTGAGGCAGGTAATTGAGTAGATTGAAGAAGGTATAGATTATCCATTTCTTTACCAATCCCCTTCACTTTGCCAGTACATAGGTTCTGAAATTGACAAAAATCAGGGTAAAAGGAAACACAACAATATAGGTATTAAGTGATCTTTGAAACAGATAACAAGTTATATTTGAAATTGGGCATATAAAGCACATTATACAGGACATTATTGAACAAGGAGATAGTTCCTACATGAGTGACAGGTGTGGTATGACCATTTGAAAGATGAATCTAATTGGATTGAGAAGGAACATGAGTAGAGTTAAGAAGGGAATTCAGGTCATAAATCAAATGCTTTGTTTCCCCAGAGTCAATCAACCAGGGAGTATTATCCTTATTCTTATGGGAAGCAGAATAATGCATACCTACCATGTTAGCTGATGCAATAGTAGGAATTGACTCTTGTTCAGAATCCTTGTTGATGAGACGTAGAACGTGTTGATATTGATCATGAGTGAATTGAGGCACTGCAGGTACATTATGATGTATAAATTGACCTATGAGATTGTTAGAAGACTCAGGTTTATCAATAAGATTCACATTGTTGGCCTGAGGAATTTTAGGATAACCATGCTCATAACCGGGAGATTGGTGTTGAAGTAAGGGCTTCTTATTATGCTTGTAGTTAGGTGGATAGCCTACTAACCGATAGCAAATGGCTCTATTGTGTCCATGGAGCTTACAATGATCACAATAAAGATTCAAATTCTTCTTGTACTTCTTTTGCTGTATAGATGCTAGAGTTGTAGGGTCATTCAATTCCAGGTGTTATAAGGATTCATATATCATGTTGGATTGTAGCCTGTGACTTTCATCTTGCATGATCATGTTGTAAGCTTGATTCAAGGAAGGGCTAGGAACAGTAAAAAAGATCTGACTGCGAGATTGTGCATATGTTTTGTTTAGCCCCATTAGAAATTGCATCAAGCGTTATTGTTCCATATGTGATGCATATTCTTTGTATTTGTCACACTCACAAGCAGGAAGAGGGTCTAGGGAGATGTACTCATCCCAGGTGTTCTTTAACCTAGAGAAAAACTCGGATATAGAGCTAGTGCCTTTATTCATAGTATAAATCTCATGATGCAACTATATCCTAGTGAGGTTACGTTTATTAAAACGCTCTTTAAGGTCCATCCAAACATTGTAAGCATTAGAAGAAAATCTAATGCCATTTCCCAGTTTGGGTGAGACAGAATTGGTTAGCCACGATAATACAAAAGTATTACACCTCTCCCATTCATGTTCCAGATCACCTTTGTACTGTTCATAATGACATTTTCCCTCTATGAACTCTATCTTATGTTTGGCTAATAATGCTACTCACATTGAATTACTTCATACAGTGTAGATTTCAATTCCAGTGAGTTTTTAGGAATTAAGATGCTACCTAGAGTGTGTGATGGGTGAAGATAGAGAGGACTTCGAGGATGAATATTGGTGAAGCGTTCAATCTACAAAACTTCTACTATTGCAGAGGCAATTCCTATAGTTTCTACACTCGAATTCGTCATTTTCAGCTATACAAAATGTAATCATGTGGTTTGCCAGGGATTTCCCCAAAAATTATTCCACTGATGTCGAGTCTGTAACGAAACTTTAGCTCAACAAGATGCCATTGATGAATGAATCTGATACCATGTTGAAGGGATAATTGAGCTTTATGATGAAGCTTTGAGATTGTTTAACAATGGAGGAAGGAATTTGTGAGAGAAATTTCTGCTTGTATATTGGCAAAACTGAGAAAGGAATTGTACAATGTGCTTTATATACAGTATCTTCTAACTAACTCATTATCTGTGTTAATCTTCCACTAATTAACTAACTAATTTGTTTAACAACCTAACTAATTGTGTATTACTCTGTTATGCACATATAATGTACTACACAGAATAACACATATTTCTACAAGAAAATTTCATAAATCGCAAACACATTAAGCATAATAATATTATATGGGTATAGTTTTTCTAATTACACTTTATAATCTATCTATACTATATTAAAAGCGTGAACGCCCTTAGAAATGTTGTTTGAACTTTTTGCCCTTCGTTAAAAGACTCCACTTTAGAAAAAATAGTCTTTTCATATTTTTCTTCAATTATTATACTATTATTTTAATGATATCAAATATTAATTATAATAAACATAACAAAAAATAAATGGAGAAGATTTTCTTATTATATTTAAATTTCTACAAGGAAAATTCTTTCCCAACTAAAATAAAATTGATCCAAAAAAGAAAAAGTTGAAGTATGTTATTTTAAGTGTTATATTATTATTTTACTTATATGAAATATAGATTTACAATATAAATGCTAAAATAATTGACCAACTCCTAAATATTTGGTAGAAGATTTTGTTTATTAAGGTATCATAAAATAATGAAAAATTCTATGAATCATAATTATATAAGGAGAGAATTAGAATTAAATATGTCCGTGAATAATGAAATTGAGTTAATCTTTCCTTTCAACCATTGTGATTAATTTTTAAGAAAATATATTTTTTTATTAAATTTTATTTTAAACCTAAACATATTGTTTACGTATTATGTTTTCTCGATTTAATAGAAATTTTAATGTTGAATTTCCTACATTAGAAATTTGAAATACAATAATTTTTAAGTATCAAACACCTGTGTTGTGTTTGACTTTACCATTTTTAGTTTCTTACCCTTTTTATTTTTTATAGGAGTTCGCCTTTTTTTTTTCTTTCAGTCGATACTCTTTAAAAGAAAATATTAAGTATAAATTAATATTTTTTCTCATGATATTGATTTAACATTTGACTCATGATTTTCAATTCAAGACCAACTTTTGACCTCAATTCAAAATCCAACTTTTGGATCTAAATTTGGCTTGGGATCGAATTTTTATTTTGGTGTCGAGTTCTATGTAAGCTTTGAAGTCAGATCCTGATTGGTGTCGAGGTTGAGGCTTGAGTCAAGTATTAGAATGGTGTTTCAAGTCAAGCATTTAAGTCAGATTTTAGATCGAGAGTCGAGGTTGGGTGATAGGTCAACTCTAAAGTTTGAATCCCTAATTGATTGTCAGATTTAGATATTGAGTCGTTGAGTCATGGATCGATTGTTTGGGTTGGATCTACGTTAGTTGTTGAGGTTGGATCCTGCCTTGAAAGTTAAGTTTTAAATTGGTTGTTGATGTCGCCCAAGCTACACCTCCTTTTTGAAGGATAAAACGATCGTTGTCAAGTAAATAACCTAACCAAGGTTAGGGTTGAACCCACAAGCAATAAGGTAAACTCCAGAATAATTCAATTGCAAAAAGGGGTGATTAACCTACTACTCTCCCAAAAAAGGGTGGTTTGTAATATAGAGTAAAGAAGCCCAAACTAACGCAAGTGGTGTAAAATCAGTAGAAGAGCTAACTAGGGTGATGTGTTTGCTTGATGTTGCTTAGCCCACACCTCCATTTGAGGTAAAATGGTCAATGTCAAGTATTTAACCTAACCAAAGTTAGGGTCGAATCCCACGAGGAATATGGTAGACTCTAGAGTAGTTCAGTTATAAAATGGGTTGATTAACCTAATTATCTCCCTAGAAAGAAGAAAATAAATGGAGGGGTTTGCAAAGTAAATTAAGTAAACTATACTAATACAGTTGAGATATAATCAATGGAAGAGCTAACTAAGGTGATGTGTTCCCCATGGATCTCTAACTTGATATTATCGAATATATGTAACCTTTTTAAGTGTATATGTGTAGGACAGTAAGCTAGGTTCACCTAAACCCTTGATTTGATGATTAGGTAAATTTCATCCCAAAACTTGATCCGTCTCTGTGATGTGACTATACTAACCCTTACTTAATTCCAGTACAACCTCCCCTTAATGTGGTTAGGTTGATTAGACAAGAAAAAGCTCAATCGCCTCCTATTAATTACTGCTTTTCTTATTTGTTACTTTTTTGATCCGGCAAGTAATACTAGGCGAGTTCTCACATAGGCCTCCGCTAAAAAATAATTAAAGTGAAGAGGATTAATTAATACAATCTAATACACCTTCGAAGAATACACGGTATCAGATTTTATCTTACTAGTTGCTCATGGTTCCCACAACCCTAGTTGTGGATTTAGCTAAGCATGACTTGTGTATATGCTAAAATTATGAAAGAGAACAACATAATTAAGCACTTACACATATGAAATTGAGAATAAGAAATCCAACTCTTCAATTAAGATTGCGAAAATCGAATCAAGAACACAAGATGTTTTTTTTCTATTACTAAGAACACTAAAATATGTCAATAATATAAATCTCTCTTGAAACTCTCAAAAAATAACCAATTTATAATAAGTAAAATGCTAAGCCAAAGCAAATCAGGAAAACTGTGTGGGTGAACTTTACGGGTCCTTTTACGACTTGTAGACCACTTCACGACCCGTAGATCGGGGTTTTGTGGAATTTGGCAGTGTTCTGGAGATTACTTTCATGAGACCGTTCCACGGGCCGTGTAAGATTCTACAGCTCGTGGGAGGTTTCGTCTGATGACTTTCTTGCACTTCTCTACTTTTTGATCCTCAAGGCACGACCATCACTCTAAGGCTCGTATGTACTTATACGGCTCATGGATCCTCCTCGTAGAGTTGACTTCAAGTTTGCAGCCCTCACTGAAAATTGATACGAAACCCACTCTACAACTCGTGAACTCCTCTACGACCCATAGAGGGTTTTGTAGATCACCAAAAACTAGAAACTTCAATATATTTTTCCCAAAGTGTTGTCGACAGTATAATCCTGCAAAACAAACACAAAAATACAATCAAATCTATTAACATCACATTGAGAACACATAAAATTTCAAGTTCTAAGCATCAAACGTGTTGCATTTTGGTAGCACATCAACACCCTCAACTTAAAATTGTTGCTTGTCCTCAAGGGACAAACTCAAACTATATAAGCAGTATCAAAATCCAACACAAATACCCACACCATATTTCAAATCCATATCAGATAGTTATCCAGGAAACCAAGACAAATCAATATGGTCAGCGGTGCAACTATGATAAGTCATGCAATCATAAATAAGCAATAATCACAGAATTAGTCAGACATCAACAAAGCAATGCAAGTTCCCTCACAAAAAGAAGTCTCATTCCTTACTCAAAATGATATTTTCAAATTCAGTACTTGGGTAAATACTACAACGCTCACTCTCACAAACTACATGCAAATACTGTGAGAAATACCATAGGCTTATCTCTATACTCACGACTGACACCTTCAACTAGTTAGTTTAGGATCACTTTAGGATTTTCTAGGCTTGTAACGTAGGCTCAGGGGACTTTAGTATGATGCTTTAGAGACATAGTGACTAATGTCCCTCCTTGACATTGTGTTTTTCTACACTTTTGCGCTACCAACCCATATTTTCTTTGTATTCCCTCTTTATCCCCTTCCAAATCTTTTAAGGTGTTTTAGACTCAATTTTTGCACAGTGCCTCTATTTTTCACAATGTTTTTCTTTCTAGCACACTGATTAGGCACTTCTCTCTCTCTCTCTCTCTCTCTCTTTTACACCATTTTCAATTTTTGTCTTCCCCTTTTTTGTATCACTAGTTTTCCCCCTTTTCTTATGATTTTCCTCACACTAGCCACCCTAAACTTAGGCTTTTGTCCTGGGTTGAGATACACAATATCCATCCTCAGAACCAGGGCCATTTTTGGATAGCCACCCTCAACTTAGGCTTTTAGACTCAGTAAAGGTGCACAATGTTCAAGGAAGGACCACATCTAAGTTTTGGACTTATCATTAATCAAAGTATGGTTACTTGGGTATTTACAAAGAAAGAGGTCAATTTTAGGCTCAAAACATAGGGATCAGAGGATATATATCACATTTGGTCGGTTATTTATAGGCTAAGTGGACTATTAAGAACAACGACCTAAGATCCTTTCCTAACTAACTAATCTACAACATAAATCAGAGTAATAAGGAAAGTTCTGAATTGAAAAATAGTATTGAATCATGCAATTAAGCTCACTCACACATGACACTGCTTACATCTTAATACAACCTATCAAATCATCTTTTTATCACAATTTAGCCTAACTTATCAGAACAAGCATAGTCAAACAACTAAGTAGGCCAGGTTGCTATCAAAACTAACTAAACACAAAAATTTGGTGGGTACCATTTTCAACAAAAATATAACTATGCCATAGATATTAGTATTATATGCTACTAATACTACCTAAACATCCTAAACATGCCGGTTCAACATAAAATAAATATCCGCAGGAAAAAAGGACACAAGCAAGAAAATCCCTTGGATAAAAAATTGGGATAGTTATAGGCCAAGGCTACTCAGACTTCACTGAGGCCTATAACTACCCACACCCAATCAAAAAAGTTGTGCATTATCCCTAATGTGCACAGAATATCAAAAGTAAAGAACAGGGGTCAAAAGAACATACCTGGGCACCGAAATGACTCACTCATCTCGAGACTATCCACCTTCCTCATGCCTAGTGGATTCCTCGCCAATAAGAGCATGTCCTGAGGGGTCGCACCCTTCGCTCTCTCATGTTTGTGAGCTAGCCGCATCTCCTCATATTGCCTCGATCTCACATGGGCAAGCTCTAGATCCTGCTCCTCTATCAGCCCCGTCTCAAAGCGCACAATATCAACATCATCCGTGTGGGGCCTTTTCCCAAGAGAAGGAAAAGGTGTCTCCTCAGGAGTTAACAAGTTGACCACCGACTCATCTGGAATGGATGATGGGACATCAACAGGGGTAGCCAGTGCTGCACTCATCTGGGCTCAAGGCTTCTAAAGCTCTGTCTGGATGACCTTTAGATCTAAAGGTCTCGCTATATAAAGGCTTTGCTGGACCCGCCTCTCCAATGCATCTATACGGGCATCCACGGGACTGAGATTCTCCTGGATAACTGCAACCGTGTATGCTTTCATGTAGGTCTCTGCCTCATAGATAACCTGGCGGACCCAAGATCTCAACTACTATAAAAATTTAGTCATTTGTGACTCAGTGCAGGCCTGTCGCTGCACCAGGGCCTGAAATACTATCGCATACACAAAGGCAATGCCTGCGGGTGCTGAAGTAGATAAAGTGGCCGTTGGATAAGGAATATCAGTAGTGGGACCCCTCTCTATATTGGTCTCAACCCTTGGGGGCCCCTCGGTAGTAGGTACAACAACAATAGTAGTAGTAGATGGCTCAGTCGGAGGCACTGGAGCGAACATCTCTGACATAGGTACCTGAGGCCACGGTGCTCGCTGGAGTGCAACTGGATTGTCATCAGCCTTAATCAAGTTGACATCAAGTGTATCCTTAATCTCTACAATCACGTCCATTTGATGAATGACATCCACCCCCACCTCTAGGCATAGTCGATGAATCAGGTACGGGAAGGGGATAGTCGTGGACCTCTTCAGGGTCGCCTCATGGATCTACTCTAAAATAAGGACAACCCAGTCAATATCGTAACCATCCAAGATGATAGAAAATAGACCAACATGGTCTGACGTGAGTGTATTGTCTACAGGTATCATCCGGATCCATGAACACCATCGCCCATCAAACCTTGGCAAGGAAATTGAGGGTAGCCTTAACTATAGGCTTTGTTGAAGTGGTGATCCATATGGAGTCGAGCCCCTGTGCTGCTATATGGTCAACAAATCATCTCATCAAAGCTGCTCTGCGCTCTGGGTCCCTCATAATGCCCAAGTCTCGATTCTAACCCACTCTGTAGTCGAACTCTGCTGTGGATCTAGGAGCTAAGAACTCCAGCCCAAAAAGCATCCGACGGATGGTCTCCTCTGAGATGTACACTTTTCTTCCTCTCGTCATCACCTCTTCCAATCTCAGCTGGAAGAGAGCTATGTACTGTGGCAACGTAGAAGGCAAAAAACACTCTCACCAATATTGGTGAGTACCTCCCTATTGGTTGTGCCAACCACTAGAGTTTGTATAGAACTATAGTGTCCTCGAGCCCCGTGACATTATCGAGTCCTATAGTAATGACTCACGGCTCATCAAAGATAGAACGACTGGGTCGGCCTCGCTCATTCCGCTGTAGATCCTCCTTATAGATAGTCTGCATGTCCTCAATAAACCATTTGCTGGCTCGGGCATCTAGTGATTTATCTGGTACTCGGGGTCTGAAGATGAGGAGTCTGATCTCTCCTTAGATCTGGGCTTGAGCCCTCCCTTGGAAGAGGTAATTTGTATATGGCTATTGGCCCTTGCACCTCCCTCATCAGACTAGGAAGGGTGGACCACGATTGCCTGCGTGGTAGCCTGCCTAGTAGTAGCCCGAGTCTGTCATGGCTCGATATTTAGATCAGGCTGAACGCCGAGCTTTTCTACAGATCTACTAGACTCGGGGGCATGCTCAGAATCCATGGGCTCATCACACAGGCGATCCCTCATGGTCCTGATATTATCCTTCCTTAGTCATGGAGCCATGGTACCAGCAAAACACATGGTCACAAAACCAATTAGTCCCATGAATTAAAAATCAAAAACAAGAATCAAAAATGGACTTGAACAAGAAGGGGCTATGAGAGCCTTTTCACGAGTCATAGAGTGATCTACGAGTCATAAGGGCTCTCGTGGATGTAGTTTTTAATAATTCTCAGTTATTGGAATTATATCTACGAGACTAGGCACGACTCGTAGAATGCTCTCCAAGTCTTAGAATGAGTCATAGATGTAACTCTAAGTTAGGTTTATCACAGGTAAAACTCTACGAGACCTATCTACGAGTCATGGAATAATCCACGAGTCGTAGAAGGTCTCGTCTGATGAGGTCCCTAAAATTTTTAGTCTCTGGAATGTTTTTACGAGGGATAACTACAGCTTGTGGATTGATCCATGAGCTGTAAAAAACCCTCGTGACTTTGTCCAGAACCTAAATTTTTGTCACGTCTATCACACGAGTTTCTATGACCAATTTTTCTACTAAATTATATAACACCGAAGCAAAACACTCCCACACCACCTGATTTAGCACAAAATAACACATCCCCATACATGAATTATATTTAAAACAACTCTATCGATAGTGATCTAGCATGCAATCCTAATGGTCTGACCCTTGTTTCAAATTTTTAGCAACAACAATAATTTCAGCCGACTACATGAAAAATATTCAATCAATTTAATTCATTTCGACAAACATTAATATTATTCAAACATAAACATGGCTACCAAGACATTTTCTTGTCAACTAGTTCCATCCTAACTAAGGAATTATATCAAGATCATGATCAATTGCATGGCTTAGAACTTCACGAGTCTAACAAATAACACAAAATCCAACCCAATCCAACATCAACAATCATTCACATTTAAATTTGATAAACGTATGTTTTAGAGACAAAACACTTACCTAATTTAGCGTAGATTAGGTCGAAATTGAATTGGGGAAGAACAAGGAAGCTGAAACCCTTGGGGGGAGGGTTACCAGAATATTTGCCAAAATATGACGTGGGCGTCGGAAGGGATGGTTGGATCGACGTGGGGGAGGCATATATAGGGTTTAATTTTGGGAAATTTGGATAAAAAGTGGAGTCAAAGTAATTTTGACCCCTATTATATACTTACCGGGTCGGGTTATAAAAGTGCTATGTCTTGTTTCATGAATCCCGATCACGAGCCGTGGAATGTTCTATGGCTCATGGATCGTGGTCTCATGGAAGCCTGGCTCCCATATTTTAGACCTATATTCTATGATCGTGTTTACGAGTCATGTAATGAAACACAACCAGTAAAGGGTTTCGTAGAATACCTCCGACACTTAATCATATGCTGGAAAACTTACCTACGATCCACGAGCCCTATTCACCACCCATATTTTATTCTACGGATCGTAAAGTTGGCTCGTGGACTAGAGTGCACATAAGTTTTGCTCACTGGACTATTTTACGAGATGGTACACGGATGGTACAATGTAGTACGACTTGCGTAGTCAGTCGTAGAATGACCTTTTTAGCCCAAAATGCCTGATTTGGTTTTACACCTACAGAACCTGCACAAACACATTGTTACCATATATGCCACTAGTCCAATGTCCATATGTTACAAGATAACTACTAAAAACATAAGAAACTACCTAGGAAAACCAAACAAAACTATCCTATTACAACAATTAGCTTGGGTTGCCTCCCAAGAAGTGCCTGATTTATTGTCGCGGCATGACGTGGACTATCTGATTTCTCAAACTTCATCAATAGCCCAAACCTCCATCTTCAACCCATCTAGCCTCTTCATTGACCGATAGACATTGAATATGACTTCCTCGTCGTTCAACCTAAACTTACGTAGGTTAGATTCCACATCCACTAGGGCTCTCCTAGTGGCTAAAAAGGGCCTACCCAAGATGATTGGGATGCCAAAGTTAACTTTGCAGTCTAGGATCTCGATGTCTACAGGGAATATGAACTTATCTACTTTTACGAGAACGTCATATAGTATTCCCACAGGCTTCTTCACCATGCGGTCAGCCATCAATAGTCTAATGCTTGTTGGGGTAGGGGCTTCCAGATCAAGTTTCTTGAATATCACAAGAGGCATCAAGTTTATGCTGGCACCATGATCATACAATGCCCTTGAGAACTCCACCTCACCGATGGTGCAGGGAATGGTAAATGCTCTCGGGTCTTTGTGCTTCTGTACGAAGGATCTGGTCGCAATTGCACTACAGTGTTGGAGATCTTGTGAGGCTTCTGACTCATTCTGCATTTCTTTATCACCAAATCCTTCATAAACTTTGCATATGTAGGCATCTTCTCCAATTCTTCTAGTAGGGGAATATTGATGGAAAGTTGTCTCAGTATTGAGAGGAAGTGCTTAAACTTAACCTCTTCCTCCTTCTTCTTGAGCCTTTTTTGGAAAGGAGAAGGAGGTTGAGGGATAGGTTTAAGCACCTATGGTGCTAGCGCTGCATCATCTTCCCTTTTATTTGCATGACCCTCTCTATTATCAACACGTTCTCTCTCAACTATCTCTTCGTGAACAACATCATCATCAAATTACATAGGAGGATCAATGGTCTACTTTAAACCATGTGTCGTGACCGCCATACACTGCCCATCATTCTTTGGATTCTAAATAGTATTGCTAGGCAGGGTACCCTTTTGGCACTGGTTGAGCTGGGTCAACATTTGACCAAATTATTGCTCATGTTGCTTTATCGCCACAGAGTGAGACTCTATCTTTTGGTTAATATTAGAGATGTTTGATTTCATCCCCCTCAACATCTCATCCTACGCGTTAGTTTTTTCAACAAATAGTCAAATATCTCTTCAACTCGAGATATGCCAGCTCCAAAATCTCAATTGTGTGGTGGGATATATAGACTAGCCCTGAAACCCTCTCTGCAGCCCCAATCAATATCTCTATATTAACCCTTATTTCTGTCATAGTATCCTCCTCTATTGTTGTCCCTGAAGGTGCCATATATCCATAGTTCTAACCTTGGTTTCCTGACCTTGGCGCCAATAGTCTTGGTTGGATCCTTGGGCGTTGGGCCATAACCTATCATTTGATTTGCAACAAAATACGAGTCCTCTTGATAATAGAGTTCCTCATACATGGGTGGTCGCACGAGCTGATGAGTAACTATATTTACTCTCTCCAGGTTATGCTTCATCAATAGTTCCACATTAGTATTTATCTGTGCCAGTTCCTGCATCACTTCTTCATTTGCTTGCACTTGCGCCAGACTAGTACTAACTGAGAATGAGCTTCTCGTGGCAGCCTTATCTCTTATTCCTCATGCACGGTTAGTTTTAACCACTATCTCCAGTCTCTCAGCAATCTCCTAGAATGGACGAGCTATGAATGAACCTCCCATGATAGTGTCGGCCACTGCTTGTCCATTTTCATCAAGGGCTTTGTAAAAGATCTCCACCAGGGCCTCATCAACAATCTTGTGGTCAGGAACCAGTCTCAACCATTTGGTGAACCTTTCCCATGTAGCTCCGATAGAATCACTAGGTAGTTGCTCGAAGTTGTTAATTTTGGCTTTCAGCTGCAACTTCTTGGAGATAGGGAAGAACCTTTCCAGAAAGGCTCTCTGTAATTTGGCCCAACTGTGATTGAGCTTTTTGGGAGCTTAGATAGCCATAACATTGCATTTCCAATAAGCGGGAGTGGGAAAACACAAAGCCTAATGATATCCATGAACAAGTTTTTGTTTCCCATAACACTCTTACAAACAAATACAAAATTGTGTACATGTTTGTGTGGATCCTCAGATGGTAGGCCTGTGAATATCCCACGGTTCTGCAATATTTGTAATAGCCCACTTGAAATGACAAACTTAGTGTCATCCGATAGTGGAGGTAACACTATAGCTCTCGTGACATCCATTGCCATGGGGTCGAGCCGATATTGGTTCCAGTCGTGTGTTGCGGCTTGCAGACCCTGTGGTTTTGGATTGAGCAGAGGTGGGTTGCTATTGTTGTTATTCGGATTCAGTGAGACATCAATCGCAACACTGTCAGCATTATTCACATTCTCCAGGGCCATCCTTCTCAACATTCCTTAAAGCTTTGGATCAAATAGAGTCAAGGGATCGCCTCGACTCCGAGTATTGTGCATACGCTACACCTGCACACTAAAATAAAACAAAAACAACAAGAAATGTAAAATATGGAAATAAAGATTAATCCTCAAATTACTTGAACTAAACAAGTCTATCTATATTCCCTGGCAAAGATGCCAAAATTCTTGATGTCGCTCAGACCATACCTCCTTTTGATGTAAAGCAATTGATGCCAAGTATTTAACCTAACCAAGGTTAGGGTCGAATCCCACGAGGAATATGGTAGACTCCAGAGTAGTTCAGTTGTAAAATGGGTTGATTAAACTATTTATCTTCCTAGAAAGAAGAAAACAAATGGGAGGGGGAGGGTTTGCAAAGTAAATTAAGTAAACTATACTAATGCAGTTGAGATATAATCAGTGGAATATCTAATTAGGGCGATGTGTTCCCCATGGATTTCTAACTTGATATTATCGAATATATGTAACCTTTTTCAGTGTATAGGTGTAGGACAATAAGCTATGTTTACCTAAACCCTTGATCCAACATTTAGGTAAATTTCATCCTGGAACTTGATCCGTCTCTATGATGTGACTATTTAACCCTAACTTTAATCCCAGTACAACCTCCCCTTAATCTGGTTAGGTTGATTAGATGAGAAAAAGCTCAATCTCCCCCTATTAATTACCTTTTTTCCTATTCGTTACTTCCTTGATTCGGCAAGTAATACTAGGCAAGTTCTAACGTAGGCCTCTGTTAAAAAATAATTAAAGTAAAGAGGATTATCTAATACAACCTAATACACCTTTGAAGAATTACACAGTATCTGATTTTATCTTACTAGTTTCTCATGGTTCCCACAACCCTAGTTGTGGATTTAACTATGCATGACTGGTGTAGAGGCAAAAAATATGAAAGAGAACAACATAATTAAGCACTTACATAGATGAAATTGAGAATAAGAAATCCAACTCTTCAACTATGATTGAAAAAATCGAATCAAGAACAGAAGACATTACTTTTCTATTACTAAGAACAATAAAATATGTCAATAATATAAAACTCTCTTGAAACTCTAAAAAAAACCTAAAAAGCTTGTTTATAATAAGTAAAATACTAAGCAAAAGCGAATCAGGAAAACTGTGTCGATGAACTTTACGGGACCTTTTACGGCTCATAGACCACTTCATGGCCCGTAGATTAGGGTTTCATGGACTCTGGCAGTGTTCTGGAGATAACTTCCATGAGACTATTCCACGAGCCCTGTAAGATTCTACGGCTCGTGAGAGGTTTCGTTTGATGACTTTCCTGCACTTCTCCACTTTTTGATCCTTAGGGCACGACCATCACTCTACGACTTGTATGTACTTGTACGGCTCGTGGATCCTCCTCATAGAGTTGACTTCAAGTTTTCACCCCTCACTGGAAGTTGATACGGAACCCACTTTACAGTTTGTGAACTCCTCCACGATTGATAGAGGGTTTCGTGGATCACTAAAAACCAACAACTTAAGCATATTTTTTCCAAAGCTTTGCCAACACTGTAATCCTGCAAAACAAACACAAAAACACAATCAAATCTACTAACAATGCATTGAGAACACATAAAATTCCATGTTTTAAGCATCAAACGTGCTGCATTTTGGTAGCATATCAGTGTTCCCAATGATTCCTTAACTCAGTATTACCAGATAATTGTAATTTTTTCTAGTGTGTTGATGCAAAACGGTAAGTTAAATTTACCTAAACGTTTGATCCAGTGTAGAGGTAAATTTCACCGCGGGGATTGATCAACCTCTGTGGTGTGACATTACAAACCCTTACGTATAGTCCCAATACAACCTCCCCTTGATCTGGTTTTGTTTATTAGACGAGAAAACATCAATTGAATCCTCTAAATTATTTTCTTTTTCTATTCATTACCTCCTTGATCTGGCAAGTAACACTAGGAGAGTTCTAATATTGATCATCCGTTAAAAACATTTTAGATGAAGAGAATTAATTAATACATTCATACATACCTTCCAAGAATTACGAATTATCCATTTTTTTCTTGTTATAATTGTTCATGGTTCCCAAAACCCTAGTTGTTGATTTAACTACTCATAATTAATGTAGATGCAAGAATCATGATGAAGAATAACATAATTGAGCACTTACATGAATGAATTTAAGCACAAGAAATCCAACTCTTCAATAGAAATTGCAATTATGAATCAAGAACATAAAATATTGTTTATCTCTGACTAAAAGTACTAAAACTATGAACTATTATGAACTCTCTGCCAAACTTCTCCTAAGATAACCTAAAAATCTATTTATAATGTTTAAAATATAAAACCAATTCAAACTAGGAAAGTTAGGTCGGTAGGTTCGTGGGCATACTTTACGAGCCAAAACATGTTCCATGGCCCGTAGTCAGGCTTTTGTGGACTTCATCTTTAGAACTGGGGTGACTTCTACGAGACCCTTTTACGGGCCATATAAGATTCTACGACCCGTAGAGTATTTTGTCTGATGACTTTCCAGCAACTCTCTCATCTCTAATCCTTAGGGTACGACAACTGATGTACTACTCGTAATAATGATTTATGGCTCGTGAACTCGCTCATAGAGTAAACTTTTGAAAATCACCCTTCACTGGAATTTGCTATGACTCCCCTTCTACAACCCATGGAATAATCCACGACCTATAAAGGATTTCATGAATCCTCAAAAACTACACATTTAGCACACTTTTCCCAAAAATCATGCCAATACTATAATCCTGCAAAATAAATAAAAACACATCAAATCTAACAACATCGCTTTGAGAACACACAAAATTCCAAGTTTTAAGCATCAAAAGTGTTGTATTTCGGTAGCACATTAACATCCTCAACTTAAAATTGTTGCTTGTCCTCAAGCAACAGACTCAATCTACATAAACAACACAGAAACACACAGACCTCAGTCTAATGGCAAACATCATATCAAACTCAAGCACATATACCCACACCATTCAAAATTACATATCGGATAACTATCAAACAGACCCGTGCAGATCAATATATTCAACAGTGCAACTCTGATAAATAAGGTGACCACTGATAAGAAATAATCACTGACTTAGTCTAACATTAATAATGCAATGCAAGCGCCCTCACAGAGAGAAGTCATGTCTCACTCTCATAGTGGTGTTTTCAGTTTCAATACTTGGGGTTGCCTAAAACCACTCACTCTTACAAAAGATATCCAATCACTGCAACCAATACCATATGCTTGCCCCTATACTCAAGACTATGACCATTGACTAATCGGACTAGGATCACTTTAGGACTCTTTAGGCTTGCAATGCAGGCTTAGGGGGCTTTGGTATGATGTTCTAGGACCATAGTGACTAAAGGCCCTCTTTGACACTGTATTTTTCTACAGTTTCTCCCTACCAACCTATCACTTTCATCACATTATCCCTTTTCCCCTCATTCTAAGCCTTTTTAGGGTGCTTTAGTTTCATTTTTAGCTCATTCCCTTGTATTTTCACATTATTTTGCTTTTTATCACAACAGTTAGGAAATTCTTTCTTTTTTTTCTTGCACCCTTTTTAACATTTTTCTCCTTTTTCTATATCACTAATTTCCCCCTCATTTTTCATGACTTCTTCTTTCACCAGCCACCCTCAAATTAAGCTTTTGTCCAAAGTTGAGGCGCACAATATCCATTCTTTGAACTAGGGCCAATATGGGTAGCCACTCTCAACTTAAGCTTTTTTCCTCAATCAAGGTGCAGAATGTTCAATGAAGGACCAGAGCTAATTTCAGAGTTTATCATTCATTAAGGTTAGGTTGCTTAGGTATTTACAAGGAAAAGGTACATATCAGGCTCAAACATTGGGATCAAGGGATGCATTACACATTTGGTTGGTCATTTAGGCTAAGTGGACTAATAAGAACAATGGCCTAAGATCCTTTTCTAACAAACTAACCTACGGTCTAAGTTAGAGTAACAACAAAAGTTCTGAATTAAAACACAGCATATGAATCATGCAAATAAGCTCTCACACACATGACACTAATTACACTATAAACACAAATCAAAATTCAACCTAACTTATCAGAACGAGCACCTGTCAAGCATTCAAACATGCATGGTTGTTATCAAGACTAACTAATAAATATTTGGTGGGTATCATTATTTCCATAATAAAACAAATATATGCCATAGACATTAGTACTATATGCTACTAATACTACCTAAACATCCTAAACATGCCAGTTCAATAGAAATTAAATATCCATAGGAAAAAACAACACAAACAAGAAAACCCTATTGAATAAAAAATTGGAATATTTATAGGCCAACGTTACTCAGACTTCATTGAGGCATATAACTATCCCACCCCATCAAAAAAGTTATGTATTGTCCCCAATGCACACAGAATATCAAAATAAAGAGCACGGGTCAAAACAACATACATGGGAGCCTAAGCGCCTCTCTCTGTCTAAGTCTATCTACCCTCAGCATCCCTGGTGGACTCCACTACTGCAGGAGCATATCCATAAGGTCCAACACCCCTCAATCTCTCTCACTCACAAGCTCACCGTATCACCTCATCATGCATAGACCGTATCCTAGCAAGCTCTATCTCTTACTCTTCTTTCAACCCCATCTTGAAGCACACAACATTAGAGTTGTCTGTGTGGGGCCTCTTCCCTAGGGATGGCAGTGGTGGCTCCTCTAGAGCAAACAAATCAGCCACCAGCTTATCAGACATAGTCAGTAGGACCCCAACTGACGTGGCAAGTTCTACACTTATCTAGGCCCAAAGCTGCTAAAACTTCATTTGGACGATCGCCATATCTATAGGTTGGGTTGTGCTTAGTTTCTACTGTACCCGCGCCTTAAATGAATCGATGTGGGAGCCCATGGGTCTAATTTAGTCCTAAATAGTTGTTACCGTGAATGCCTGCATGCGCGTCTCTGCCTCCGAAATAACCTGGTGAACCCAGGGCCTCAACTGTTGTAATAACTGAGTCATCTGTGACTCAGTGCGGGCCTGTCTCTGCACCAAGGCCCGTAAAAATATTGCCGATAGAAATGCTATATCGGTGGCCGCTGAAGAAGTAGTTGTGGCCTTTGGGGTAAGAATAGTGGTAGTGGGACCTTTCTCCACATCCATCTCATCCTGTGGGGGGTCCTCAGCAGTAGGTGTAGTAGTGGTGGTGGTAGAAGGCTCAGGTAGTGGAATTGGGGCAAAAATCTCTTGCATCTGGACTGGAAGATATGGTGCTCACTAAAGTGCTACCGTATTATCCTCAACCTTTATTAGGCTGGCGACTAGTGTCCTTTGAACCTCTATGATGTTGTCCACCAAATGAAGACTCTCCATCCCCACTGCTAAACATGATCTGTAGATGAGGCATGGGAAAGGGATGGAGGTGAACCTCTTCAGGGCTGCCTCATGAATCTGCTCAGAGATTAGCATGGCCCAATCTATCTCATAGACAGCTAAGATGCTGACAACTAAAACTGCATGGTCTAGCATCAAAGTATTATCTGCAAGAGTATGCCGAATCCGTGATCTCACAACTGCCCACAAAAGTTTAGTGGGAAAACTGAGGAAAGCCTTCACAATAGGCTTCGCTGGTGTAGCTACCCACTCAGAGTTTGGTCCCTCATTAGTAATATAGGCGGTTACCCATCTCATCAAATTATCTTGGCGAATTGGGTCTCTTATAGTGGACGTCTCCCGAGTGTACCTCACTCTCTGGTCAAACACTATAGTAGATCTAAGGGTTGGGAGCTCGGACTCAAATAGCATACGGTGGATGGTAGTCTTTGAAATATCCACCTATCGACCCCTCACCATAACATGTGTCGGTCATGGTTGGGCGAGGGGTTTCTTCCCCTTGCGAAGAGAACTAAGGACTATGGCGGCGTAGGTGGCAAAAAAACTCATGAACAATGATTGGGGAGTACTTCCCTCGACGACTCTGCCGACCACTGGAGCCTGTAACTCGTGATAGTGTCATAGAGGCCTAGGAAACTATCTAATCTTGTGGTGATAACTTGGGGCTCCTAAAAATGGAACGATTTGGTCGGCCACGCTCTTTCACCTGCAAATTCTCCTTGAAGATAGCATGCATGCCCTTAAAATACCACCGGATAGATCTAGCATCTAGAGGTAAGGGTGGTGCTTGAAGTGGTTATTGTCAATGCGGAGTCTGACCCCTTCTCGGATCCGAACTTGAACCCTCTCTCAGAAAAGGTCATTTAAATAGAACTGCTGGCCATGGCATCTCCCTTATCAGACTGGGGAGGGCGAACCACAATCACCTGTGTTTTCTCGGCCTGTCTAGTGAAGGCTCGAGTTTGAGGCCGCTCAACATCTGGATCAGGATGGACGCCAAGTTCCTCTACAGATCCACTATACTCTAGGGCGGCCTTTAAGTCTGTAGGCTCGTCACATAGTTGGTCCTGGAGGGCTCTAATGTCTTCTCGTCTAGGCTTTGGGTCCATATCACCTGAAAAGCACACATTGAGCAACCACATTTAGCCTCATAAATAAAAAATGAAAAAACAATTACAACTGAACTGGGCATACAGGGGTCCACGAGGGTCCCTTTATGGGCTATAGTGCAAATTACGAGCTGTACAAAGCTCTCGTAGAAATAGTGCACAGAGCTTTTAGTTATTAGAATGACATCTATGATATCAGGTACAACTCGTAAATCCTTTTACTAGTCATGAACTGAGTCATAGATGAGACTCCAGGTATGCTCTTTGGCAGAGAGGTCCTTACGAGACCTTTATACGAGTTGTAGAATATTCTACAACTCGTAGAAGGTATCATCTAATGACATGCAAAAATTTTTGGTTACTGGACTTTCCTACTAGGGGAAGCTATGGCTCATGGATTATTCCACAGGTGTTAGAAGACCCTCGTAAACTGGGTCTTCCAGTAACTTAATTTTCAAGCTCATCAAATGGGTCCCAACACGACCTTTAGTCACTTTTCAGCATCAAAACACGTACTTATACATATCCCAATCACAATTTCATATAAATACCTAACCCCCACATGCAATTTGTTAACTCTGACCCATCGAACATCATTTGACATATTAGTTTTACGGTGTGACACTATTTGAGAGATTTCAGCAATGAAAAGAAGTACGTGTAATCACATGTCAACTATTTTAATCAATTTCAGAGACATGTGACGACATACAGTCACAAAACGACCACCTACACATTTTCCAGGTACTACTTTTACCTAAACATTGGCAAACAATGCTATATCAAATTTTAAACATAAAATTAAAGCTAAGGCAACATACAATCATATCATGAACACCGTATCCATCAATCATTCAACCAATCTTAGCATAAATTTCAATAGTTCAAGGGTGTTAGTCTGAGAACTTACCAAAATCATATGAAAATTGGTAGAAAGTAAGGGAGGAGTTGAAAAGGGAGCCGAAACCCTAGGTATTGGAGTCACCGTAAAGTCATCAAAAAATGTAGTGGTGGTCAAATTTTGGGTCAGATCGATGAGGGGTGATGAAGGGTTGGGGTATTTTTGAAAATTGTAAAGGAAATGGGGTCAAAAATATTTTGACCCCAAATATACTTGATTGAGTCTATTTTAAAAACTTGGGCCCAGCTCTACAAGAACCTGATTACGAGCTATAGAGTATTCTACGGCTGGTAGATCTTGGTTTCATAGGAGGTTGAAAACCCTAGTTTGGGGGCTGGGTTCTATAGTCCTATTTACGAGTTGTATAATAAATTATGACTCGTAAAAATAGGTTTCATAGAACCTTCCATACTTGGTCAAAAAGGCAGAAAAATTTACCTAGGGTCCACGAGCTCCATTCATGACCCGTAGTTGTTCCTACGTGCCATAAAGTTGGCTTGTGGACTAGAGTGCACATAAGGTTTCTCACTGGAATTTTCTACAATCTGGTGTACGGTTCATACAATGATGTACAACCCATATAGTAAGTCGTAGAATCACTCCTTGTTGTCGTTTTAGCCCAAGTTGGCTGACTTGGTCTTGTACCTGCACAAGCTACACAAAACACATTATTACCATATATGTCACCAGTCCAATGTCCATACTTTACAACCATAAAGTAGAAAATAAAGAAAAAAATTAAACTACCTACAAGCCCAAAGACTAAAAACAAAATAAAAACTACTAATATTACACATTATCTTAGGTTGCCTCCCAAATAGCGACTGATTTATTGTCGTGACATGACTTGGACCATCTGATTACTTTGACTTCATCAATGGCCCAAACCTTCATCTTCGGCTCATCTGGCTGCTTCATCGACTAACAGATATTGAAGACGACTTCTTCATTATTTAATTGGAACTTTAATTGGCCTGGTTCCATGTCCTCCAGGGCTCATCCAGTGGCTAGGAAAGACCTTTCCAAGATGATTGGGACTCCGAAGTCGACCTCGCAATCTAGGATCACAAAGCTTGAAGAGAATATAAATTTCTCAACTTTGACCAGGATGTCATACAGTATCCCTACAGGCTTCTTTACTGTTTTGTTGATCATCATATGCCATATATTTATAAGAGTGGGGGCTTCCAAGCCTAGCTTCCTGAAGATTGCAAGGGGCATCAAATTTATACTGGCACCCAAATCACATAGTGTCCTTGCAAACTCGACATCACCTATGGTGCATGGAATGGTAAATGCTCCAGGATCCTCTCGCTTCTGCACCAAGGACCTTATTGATATCACACTGCAATGTTGGAGTTCTTGACAAAGCTCCTGACACATAGTACACTTCTTTGTGACCAAGTCCTTCATGAACTTTGTGTACCCGAGCATTTACTCCAATGCTTCAAGTAGTGGGATGTTGATGGAGAGTTTTCTCAGCATAGAGAGGAAGTTCTTGAATTTACCTTCCTCCTCTTTTTTCTTGAGTCTCTAAGGGAAGAGAGGAGGAGGTCTAGCAATGGGTTTTTAACTTCTATGGCATTGGCACTGCATCACCCTGCCCATCCTTAGCACGAATATCTCCACCATCAACATGCTCAGTCTCAACCATATCCTAATGAACAACGTTATCTTCAACTGGCATTGGAGGATCAATAGTCTACTTTCCACCACGCGTCGTGACTGCCATACACTGCCCATTATTCTTAGGTTTTTGAAATGTGTTGTTGGGCAGAGTAACTCTCTGCTGTTGGTTGAGTTGGGTTGATATCTGATCGAACTGTTGCTCAAACTGCTTGATAGCCACAAAATGAGACTCAATCTTCTGATTAATGCTGGAGATATCAGATTTCTTCCCCTTCTGTATCTCATCCTGCGTATCAACCTTTTTTAATAGACGATCAAACATCTCCTAAACTCGAGATATGCCAGCACCAGAATCTCAATTGTACGGTGGATCATATGGACCATTCCTGTAGCCATCTCTGTGTCCCCATTCATCATCTCTATCTTGGCCCCTATTCCTATCATAGTAGCCTCCTATGTTTTTGTCTCTGAAGGCACCATACCTACCAAAGTTCTAACCTTGGCACCAAAAGTCTTGATTGGACCCTTGGGCATTGATCTGGAAATTTTCCATTTGATCTGCAATAAAACAGTGTCCTCCTCAAAATAAAGCTCCTCGTACATGGGTTGTTATGGAGGATGATGAGATATTGCATTCACTCTTTGTTGGTTCTACTTCATCAACAACTCCATATTAGTATTAATTTGTTCAAGCTCCTGCATCATTTCTTAACTTGCCCCTGCTTGTGTCGAACTAGTACTATCTGAGAACGAGCTTTTTGTAGTAGCTTTGTCCCTCCTCCCCATGCATGATTCGTCTTGACCACTCTCTCTATTCCTTTGCAACATCCTAAAATAGGTGATCTATGAACGAGCCTCCCATAATTGTGTTAGCAACTACTTGGCTATTCTCATCTAAGGTTTTGCAAAAGATCTCCACTAGGGCTTCATAAAAAATTTTATGGTTCGAGACACTTCTCAAGCACTTAGTAAATCTCTCCCATGTGGTACTGAATAAATCACCAGAAACCTGCTCAAAGTTATTGATCAGCGTTTTCAACTTCAGCTTCTTTGAGATTAGGAAGAACCTCTCTGGAAAGGCCTCTGTAATTCTACCCAAGTGGTGATTAAACTCTGTAAGAGCTCAGATAACCATAGCATTACGTTTCCTGTGAGAGAAAGTGGGAAAACACGAAGCCCAACGATATCCATAAACAGGTTCTAATTTCCCATCATGCTCTTACAGACGAACACAATATTGTGTAGATTGTTATGCGAATCCTCTGATGATAGGCCCACGAACAACCCACGATTTTGCAGAATTTGGGGCAACCCACTTGACACGATGAAATTTATGTCATCTGGTAGTAGAGGTAATATAATAGCACACGTGTCGTCTATTGCCATAGGGTCTAGCCGATATTGATTCCATTGATTTGTTGTGGATAGAGGATCCGTTGGTGGTGGATTTAGCAGAGGTGGGTTATCATTATTTGGATTAAGTGTTGCATTCATCACATTGTCAATAGCGTTGTTCGCATTGTCCTGCGCCATTTGCCTTAGCATCCTTTGGATCTCTGGGTGAAATGGAATCAAGGGATTTCCTCAACTCTGAGTGTTATGCATACACTACACTTTCTTGCTAAAAAGAATAAAAATAACAAGAAACATAAAATTAGGGCAATAAGGATTAATCCCCAAATTACTTAAACTAAAAATCTAGTCGTATTCCCTGGCAACGGTGCTAAATTAATTGATGTCGCCCAAGCTACACCTTCTTTTTGTAGGATAAAGCGGTCATTGTCAAGTAAATCACCTAACCAAGGTTAGGATTGAACCCACAGGGAATAAGGTAGACTCCAGAATAATTCAATTGTGAAATGTGCCGATTAACCTACTTATCTCCTGAAAGGGGGATGAGGTTTGTAATTTAGAGTAAAGAAACCTAAACTAAAGCAAATGGTGTAAAATCGGTATAAAAGCTAATTAGGGTGATGTGTTTCCCTAACTTGGTATTACTAGATAATTGTAATCTTTTCCAGTGTGTAGATGCAAAATGTTAAGTTAAGTTTACCTAAATCTTTGATCAACCATAGAGGTAAATTTCACCACGAGATTTGATCCACCTCCGTGGTGTGACATTACTAACCATTACATATAGTCCCAGTACAACCCCCCCCTTGATCTAGTTTGGTTGATTAGATGAGAAAATATCAATCGAATCCTATTAATTATTCTCTTTTCCTATTTATTACCTCCTTGATCCAACAAGTAACATTAGGCGAGTTCTAACGTTGGTCATCCATTAAAAACATTTTAGATGAAGAGAATTAATTAATACATTCATACACACCTTCCAAGAATTATAAATTATTCGGTTTTACCTTGTTAGTTCTTAATGGTTCCCATAATCCTAGTTGTGGATTTAGCTACTCATAATTAATGTAGATGCAAGAATCATGATAAAGAATAACATAATTGAGCATTCACACAAATGAATTTAAGCACAAGAAATCTAACTCTTCAATGGAAATTACAATTATGAATCAAGAACACAAAATATTATTTATCACTGACTAAAAGTGCTAAAACTATGAACTACTACGAACTCTCTGCCAAACTTATCATAAAATAACCTAAAATCTATTTATAATATTTAACATACAAAACCAATTCACACTAGGAAAGCTCGATCGGTAGACTCTACGTTACAAGTCGTAACAGTTTCCACGGCTCGTTGTTGAGCTTTTGTGGACTTCATCTTTAGAACTGGAGCAACTTCTATGAGACCCTTTTACGGGACATATAAGATTCTATGGCCCATGGAGGGTTTTTTCTGATGACTTTCTAGCAGCTCCCCTATCTCTGATCCTCAAGGTATGACAATTGATGTATCACTCGTATAATGATTTACGAATCGTGAACTCGCTCATAGAGTAAACTTCTGAAAATCACCCTTCACTGAAATTTGCTACGACTTCCCTTTATGGCTCATGGAATAATCCATGACCTGTAAAGGGTTTCATGAATCCTCGAAAAATGCACTTTCAGCACACTTTGCACAAAAATTATGTCAATCCTGTAATCCTGCAAAATAAATATAAAAACACATTAAATCTAATAACATCGCTTTGAGAACACACAAAATTGCATGTTTTAAGCATCAAAAGTGTTGTATTGTGGCAACACATCAATTGTTAGGGTTGGATCTATGTATGAAAGTAGGATCTCGAGGTCGATCCCTAAATCAGTTGTTAGGGTCAGTGATTGATGTTAAGTCCCAATTCAAAAGTCATGTCTTGGGTCGAAAGTTGGGGTCATGTCCAATTTAGAAGTTAGGTCCTAGGTCAAGAGTTAAATTTCACACACACATGAGTTATTTGTTCTAAATGATAGGAAAAAGAGTCTATCGATATATCTTTTAAGTTATATATTCTAAATCGCAAGGAAAAAACGTCTATCACATATATTGAATTCAATTATTGTGTTAATATTCATCATCATTCAAATAAATATTGCATATATTTTAACATCAATTGCTATTATTTTATATTTTTTAAAATATATTTTTTAATTAATTAATGCGAGAAATATGTGCAAAGCACGTAAGCTAAACTAGTTATAATAAAATTTTCTATTGGAGAGTTCTTTTGTATATTAGACGTTTCCTTTTAAAGATGATACAAATCTTTTTTTAAATGGAAGACCTAAAATTGTGGACATTAAATTGTTTAAATGAAAATGAATTCCGTGATTTATGAAATTTGTATACTAATAGAATATCTTTCCTATAATGAGTTCTTGAGAAAGAAGAACATCCTACTAACTTGTTGTTCTGAATAGAATTCAAAATTCAAATACTTAATTTAATTCAAAAATGTTTTTTTAGTCATCAATTTAGTTTGTATAAATTTTTAGTAGGTCTATTGATTATACATTTTTTTGAATTTACATTTAGAGAAAATGTTATGTTTGATTATATGGCCAAAATACAATTTTTTGTGTTCGTTATTGTGGAGTTCAAATTGAATCTGTAATCTCTAAACATATATTTGAGATTCGTATTAATGATTTTTGTAAAAGTATATTTTTGAAGTTATATATTTTTGTGGTGATTTTATATTTGTGTATTTATTTTTTATATGCATATAAGTTTAGTTGTTTTTACAGGAAACACTATCAATATACAAAAACAAATATGTATATGTATAAGGATCTGTTAACCTGTATATAATGTCAATGTACTTTATATTTTTTGTGGCGATTGTATATTTAATTATTGTATGTATATAAGTACATTGCTATTTAAAAAAAATACATATATAAATGGTATATGTATATGTGAAAGAATGTGTTGATCTGTATATAATTTTACGTAATATGTTATATTTGTATATACAAAATGTATACATATGCATATACGAATGCCATATAGAATTAATTGTATATCTATGAGTTAAGGATTTGTACATACCAATAGTTAATTGTATATATATTGACAATTATATAAATTTAAAATTTATGCAGAGAATCACCTACAAAATTAATTAATACAAAAATTCAATTGTATACAAATTGAATTTATACATAATAGTTGATGTTCTTCTGATCTATTTGCATATGTATATAAGTTACTGGTTTGTATATGTATATAGATGCTCTTCTTCCTCTATTGTAGACCATAAATTTACAATCCCAGATCAACAAGAACAACAACCACAATTGGAATCTCCAATTGAAATATCTAGTAGCAAGAAGAAAAAGAATAAGCTTAAAAAAGAACGATGAAGAGATTGAGAATCAAAGAATTACACACACTGTCGTCGAATTAAATCATCGAAAATAAATGAATAAGTATATCTATGTTATCCATACTCTCATGCCTGAATCTTATGTCCAAAGGACAAGATTCCCTTTTTTCCAATTAAAATTGAAAAATATAGAACAAATCGAAGATTTCTTATTGCCATGTCGAGTTGTATATGACAGTAAAATTGAAGAATAAAGATTAAATTTTATGAATTATGAGAAAAATGTAAACATATACAAACCTAAAAAATAGATGGTTACCAGATAATAAATTACAATGGAGAAAAGCACAACTTGGAGGGGGGGGGGATTTGAAGGAAATGGACGATTTGGGGAGGAAAGAGAATATTTAAAGATAAAAAATTGATATGATTGAGATAATTAAGGGAAAAAATCATCTAATGGAAAGATAAAATATAAATGAAGATTTGTATCAAATACATCCATGCCCAGAAATTGATTGATAGGGGGTGTTTGTCTTACTTGATTTTCATTCGAGATACTAGCCCAATCCTGTGGTTCAGGAGTTTGTCGATGTATTTCCTACTGATCTTCCAAGTTTTCCTCCCGATAGAGAGATTAACTTTGCTATTGATCTAGAATCGAGCACTAAGCCCATCTCCATCCCTCCATATAGAATGGCTCCAGCTGAGTTGAAAGAATTGAAGGAGCAATTTCAAAATTTATTGAGCAAAGAGTTTATTCATCCTAGTGTGTTATATTGGGGGGGGGGGGGCTATAGTATTGTTTGTAAAGAATAAGTATGAGTCTATGAGGATGTGTATTGATTACATGCAACTGAACAAAGTAACGGTTAAGAACAAATATTCGCTTCCCCATATTGATGACTTTCTTTTATCAACTTCAGGGAGTGACTTTGTTCTCTAAGATTGACTTGAGGTCTGGTTATTATCAGTTGAGGATTAGAGCATCAGATATCCTTAAGAACGATTTTTGAATATGTTATGGCCATTATAAGTTTTTGGTGATGTCCTTTGGGTTGGCTAACACCCTTGCAACCTTCATGGAGTTGATGAACAAGATGTTTCATCTGTACTTGGATTCTTTTGTGATAGTATTCATTTATGACTGATCTTAGGTATATTTATACGCCGAATAACCAATTTTACCGATGTTCATAGCCTAGTTAGAAGACAAATTAATAGAGTCTAGGTGATTTTTAGTGTACTTTTATTATTTCACACTAATCCTTGGCCGAGAGTGCCTTTTGGTTTTTTTTTGCAGGATTTTGAATAGATTTGGATGTCCCGGTGCATAGTCGAAAAACAAAGGAGGATACAATCGGAAGAAAGAGCAAATAAAAGCCAAAGTGTGCTGAAAAAGAACAACTCTGCCTCGCGGAGTAGGTCATGGAAATTTAGAATTTGAAAAGAAGCATAAAAAGGTGCAAAACACGCATGATGGAACAAGTCTACATAGCGGACCTAGTTCATGCTAGTACAAATTTTGTCGGATAAGTTGAAGTCCAAAATACATAGTGAGGGAACCAGTCTGCATCACAGACTTTGATGTCAGCATAGTAAAAGTAAAAAAAATAGAATTTTTAGGTTTAAATTTTTAGTGATTATTTTTATTATCAATCTTTGGCTGGGAGAGAGAAAAGAGACAAAGAACTTCATCCTAGGTTTATTTCTTTCATCTATTCTTCTTTAAATCCAATTTTTGAATATTTCTTAGACCATTTATATTTTTGGAATAAACAATGAGTGACTAATTTTCCATATTCTGAGATTGTAGCCATAGACTATGTTTTAGACTTCATTTTCTATGATTTATGAATGGGTTTTCGATTAATTGCTCTTGTATTTCTTTAATCAATATTTCATAGTCTAGCCAACCATGAAATACACATGTTATCTACCTTGGATTCGGAAGATGCTGAGGGGATAGGACACAGGATACAAGGAGCTTGTTTGTTCTAGGAAACTAAGATGATTCGTGTATGAGAGACTTGTGACACCTACCCATACACCTTGCTTAGTTAATAAAATAGAAAGATAGATCTAATGCATTTTACTTGATCATGTTTATCCCTGCACAACAATGTAGTTAGTCTGCCAATGAGAATAGACAAGTAGAGGTTGGAAGACCATGCTTGGTAAATTAAACCCTGTAAAACAATAATTATAAGACCCATGAGTAATCATAGAAATTGAGGCTAGAACATATGTCAAAATGGTTACAGTCTTGGAATCTCACTTAATTTTGTAATGTCTCAGCAAAGTAATCGATCATAGTTAGTTAGTTTAATTTTAATACGTTAGTAGAAATAAAAAATCATCATCTTTTTCTGCACAACTCACATTGCATAATTCTTCTTTTGATAATAATTAAAATCTAGTTAAAGTCCTTATGTTCGATATCCTGGCTCTCTAAGAGTCACTATATTACTTGAGTAGACCACATACACTTGTGTGCTCGGGAAGCAACAAGTTTTTGACACTGTTTTTGGGTACTTTAAGTTGGCAATTGGTTATTTTTCAAAAGTTGATTTTCTTTGTAGTATTGACCACACTTGATCTTAGCCATGTTTTTGTTGCAAGAATTCAGTCTGGTCTACTGGAAAATCCAGAGCCTTATTTTTGGCAAAGTAGGAGGAGGGCAGAACTACTATATCAAATCCTACTTGTTGCCCTCATCGAGTAGGAAGAGCAGGAAGACGATAAGGAAAGAGTTGAACCAGTGATTTGCCCTATTCCTGAACTAATGACGGCTAGACCAGTTCGAGATATGAAAATTCTACGGGTTACTAATGTTACTAACAGAATTCATAAACCACCTCTTGATGGTAGATTTAAGCTCAAACAGAATATGGTGCAACTTTTGCACTCTACCGGTCAGTTCATGGGATTGATACATGAAGATCCCTAAGTCCATCTTCGAAACTTCTTAGAGATCAGCGATACCTACTGTCACACCCAATTCTAGGGTCTAGATGTGATATGGCAAATGAGGAACCCGAAGGGACCCCGAAACAAGCCTCTTAAGCATGCATAACATATCCTTGGTTGCAAAAGCATAAATAAACAACAAGTAACAAATAATTATAGGGAAAACGGGACTTTGGACTCAAGCTATGGGGATAATTTAGGGAAGAGGATTAGCATGGATCACATAACAACTAAAGTCTAAGGGGCAGGTAAGTATGACTCACACTATGGGGGAAATTAGGGACTTAGGACTTTCATCTTTACCAACAACATACAACAAGCATAAGAAGGGAATATGCGACTAAGGGAGTCTTTCATAATACATAAATGTAACAAGAGTCAAGCTTATGACATACATATAAAAAATATCCAACATCACCTCTAAAGAGAATATAACGGGGGCCAAGATATCTCCCGGGCTCACCCTCAAAAGGTAATATCCATAAATAGAGAAGTCTTACTAAAGCATGAAAGTAAATGGATATTGTTTTAGAAGTGGAGGACTCACCAAAAGTGATCTTCAAACGAACCGTCTAGCTACGTGGTGGAGGGAGAATAGGATCTCCGATCCTTATATGGTTAGATCATGTAGGCAAGAGAGTATGTGTTAGTACTTAGAATATACTAAGTATGTGAAGTACTATGCAACAAAGAACACAAGCCATAATTAAACAATATGCATAATCATAATCAATGGGTGTAAGCTCAATATGTCATGAATAGCAAATGCTTAGTTGTGCATATATGAAGAATCATAAAATCACATGACATCATATATATATATATATATAGTGGGAAGGGACCATAACTGACATATAAGACCAAGCGTACTACTACTTGGAATTTTGATGTTCACTCCACACCGGACATGAAGTGATCTACTTTGCAAATGTAGACCAAACACTGTCCTTATGGCATTGTTTGGAAAGTGTCACCACCTTACAACATGGAACTTTTGGTGGGTTTCACATGATATCTTTACCTTATGGCATGGCCTTTTTGGTAGATTTAACAAATGTCCTTACCTTATAGCATTGCCATTTTAGTAGGTTCAAGCCCATATAGGAAATCAACATCATACCTATAGTGGCACATAGTTTAGGACAATGGAAGACTACCAAGGTCCTCTCGGTGTAAGGTCACAATCCTACGGAATCCTTGAAACATAATCATAGTCATATTATTCAAAGTCTCAAACATCATAATTTCATTCTTGGAGTAGCTCATTAAGACATAACTTCTAACATCAAAGATAGGGCTTTACATCATTTTTTACGTTAATATCATGCTCATGAGCTCATAACTTACTTATTGACCCTCATAATAGTCTCAACATGCATAACATATGTATTTTGCCATAGGACGTTCATCATATAAGAGTCTTTACCTGTATTCTTAATCAAATCATGGTGGGTTCATGCACATAAGTCTTAAAACTATGAAATTCAAGAGTAAATTACTTAGAGAAGTAAAATAAGACCACTTGAGCATTATTTAACATAACCCACCAATACATAATAAGACTTTACTAGGGTATCATCAAACCCTCATAAAAATCCATAAATTTCACATGAAATTTCAATGCAATGTCATGTATGAAGGTGAAGCATCATAAATATCTTCATAATATTATCATGTAAAAGAGTTCATAAAAATATCCATAAATATACATAACTTGAAAATAGATAAGGGAGAGGAAGGGTTGAACTTGTGGAGGAAAGGTTTCCACAATCAAAATCCACATACCTTAGTGATTTAATGGAGGAGAATCTAACTTGGAAGTTAAGAATCTGAAACCTAGATTGGCCTCTTCTCTCGGAAACTTTGAAAGACTTAGGAGTGTTTTGGGGGAATTTGGAACTTGGAATATTTTAGAATGAAGAGGAATGGGGTATATTAGGGTTGTATAGGGCTGAAAAGGGGTTCTTTGGGTGTTAAAATGATGTAGCATAGGCATAATGTAATAGAAAAGGTCAAAACTGTCCTCTTTAAAAACTTGCCAGATAGGACCACAAGACCTTGGTTACGGGTCGTGGTCCAGTCTACAAGCTATAGGTAAGGGGTTTTGTCTGATAACATTTTGGACCCTAACAAACTTTCTCTGATCCCCAACCTACGACAAGACTTATGACTCATAAGTCAATTTATGGGTACTCAACTTCAGAAATCATCATTTTCACTAAGTCTGGATATCACTTCACAAGCATAAGTTACGGCATGTAGGCCCTTTTGTAAAACCTACTGATACTTGGAAAATTCCCAGATTTCATTTCTTATGTCCTTTTACACCTTCCAACATGTGGGATGTTACACCTACATTCCTCATGGAGTATCTTCAAACTATATGTGGTTAAACTTGTTTTATTTCTCACTACTTGGGGAAGCAAGAAGGCGGTTTTAGTCTGAGCCACCTAATTCTATAACTTCTTTGGATGACCTGGCTAGTTGGTTAGGAAGTTGTTGATAAGATTCTTTCCATCTAGGAGGACTACTAAACTTAGGAGTGAAATCCTTAGTTTTAAACAAAAGTCAGGGGATAACTTGTACCAAGATTGGGACATGTTCAAATCATTGCTCTTTACTGCCCTCATCACCACCAAGCTAATGAGGTATTGGTCCATACCTTTCATTGAAGGGTTGGAACCCAATACCAAGATTTTACTTGATTTTATTGCAGATGGACATGTTTTGGAGAAAATTTATGATGAGCTTTATGCTTTGTTGAATCAAATTACACAGGGAAATTCAGAGTGGAATGGTGGATCAAGCAGACCTATGGTATAAAAACAAGTAGGTGTGGTGAAAGTGGATGCGATAACAACTTTACAAGCCCAAGTGTCAGCCATGCAAAATATATTGACTACCCACTTCAACAACCTAGCTTTGGGACAATAATAAGTTCTAGTGAATATGGTCCAATAGCAGCAACAACTTGTTTGGTGTGAGGTGCGTGGCAGTGGTAAGCACACAACTGATTTTTCTGGAGCTAATCTAGAATCTGTCAACTTTGTGAGTAATGCACCCAGAGATGTAGGGCCTCAAGGGTATGAAAATACTTACATCCCCAATTAGAGAAATCATCCTAACTTCTCTTGGGGTGGTAACCAGTAGAATCAAAGGCCACCTCAGTATAGACCACTAGGTGGTGGGCATCCATACAACAAATAAGGACAACAACCAGCCAAGCCTATAGGTATGAGTACGGATGATATGTTAAGACAAATCATAGACATATAATAGAAGTTTGCAGATTAATAGGCTAAGCTAGCTGCAGAGGTTTGTTAAAATCAAATTATCACTCAAAATTTTGAAACGTTATTTGGGCAACTGCAAGTACACAAAATTCTAGACCACAAGGTGGATTTCCAGGTAACATTGATCTATACCCTAAGCAAGTGAATGTAGTGAGTACAAGGAGTGGCAAGCCTATGGTAGAATTGGTCTCTAAGAAAAAGAGTAGGTACAACCCAAATGTTGAGAAAGAAGATGAGGTTGGTAATCCTAGCTTTCCAAATGTTGAGACTGAACCAAGGCCAAAGCCTTCTCCTTCATTTCCACAAAAGTTCAAAAAGAAGAAGGAGGGGGGTGCTTTGAGAAGTTTATCGGGCTCTTGAAACAGGTACACATTAACTTACCTTTAATTGATGTTTTGTAGAGGATCCTAAAATATACCAAGTACGTGAAGGATATTGTGGCCAACAAGAGCAGGTTGGTAAAATATGAGACGGTTGCAGTTGCTGAAGAGTGTAGCTCCAGGATCCTAAATAAAGTAAAGTTACCAACCAAATTAAAGGATCCTGGGGGCTTCACTAGCCAAGGTACCATTGGAAACATTCTCAATGCGAGAGGATTGTGTGATCTGGGTGTAAGAATCAATCTGATACCCAGATTTATGTACAAGAAGTTGGGTCTTGGAAACCCAAAACCAACTACAATCTAGCTCCAACTTGCAGATCATTTGGTAGCTAGGTTGGACGGGATCATAGAGGATGTCTTAGTTCAAGTGGGATCTCTCATATTCTTAGTGGACTTTGTCATCCTTGATTTTGAGCCATACCCAGAAGTTTCATTCATTCTGGGGCACCTATTCTTGGCAACAAGATGGGCGTTGATTGATGTTGCGGCCAGGTACTTGACTATGCGCGCTCATGACAAGGTAGAGGTCTTTGATATCTACTAAGATCTAAAGCTTCCTACCGTATAAGATGATCTGGAAATAATCATATTGATAGAGACAGAGGTTGCAGTCCATCAAATTGAGACCAGAGACCTCTAGTAAAAGTGTTGCTAAATCAAGAGCTAGAGGGTGATAGTGAGGCCATTGAGATAGCAAGTATGTTGAATAGACCAAATGTTAGCATGCTGAAAAAGTTAGTAGAGCCATTGGATAGGGTGTTGGGTCCTTCACCCAGACCATCCATTAAAGAAGCTCCCCAAATAGAGTTAGAACCACTTCCCTCCCATCTCAGGTCTGTCTTTCTTAGTGTCAATAATACTTTACTAATAATCTTGTCTTCTTCCTTGTTGTAGCCTAGGTTGAAGTGGTTGTTGTTGTTCTGAAAAGGAGGAAGAGGGCCATGGGTTAGTAGATGTCCGATCTTCATGGTATTAGCCCCACCCTATGCATGCATCAAATATTCATGGAGGAGGGTAAAAAACTAGTAGCCTAGCTACAGAGAAGACTAAATTCAATCATCAAAGTAGTGGTTAAGAAGGAGATATTCAAGTGGCTGAATGTTGGGATAATATACCCTATCTTTGACAGTAAGTGGGTGAGCCCAATCCAGCACGTCCCTAAAAAGGGAGGGATGACAGTGGTCACCAATGAAACGAATGAGTTCATCTCTACTAGGATGGTGATTGGGTGGTGTATCTGTATGGACTCCCCAGACTTAATGATACCACCAGAAAAGATCACTACCAAGTGTCGTTCATTGACCAGATGCTGACAGGTTAGCTGGGCAAGAGTATTAATGCTTTCTAAATGGGTACTCTGGTTATAATCAAATCACCATTTACCCTG
This sequence comes from Solanum aculeatissimum, assembly GCA_038996855.1. Lineage (NCBI taxonomy): Eukaryota > Viridiplantae > Streptophyta > Magnoliopsida > Solanales > Solanaceae > Solanum > Solanum aculeatissimum. The sequence continues at coordinate 4,939 of JBCEWC010000479.1, read as the reverse complement.
AAGACCAGGATAAGACAACCTTCATGTGTTCCTATGGAACATACGCTTTCAAGAGAATGGCTTTTGGTTTGTGCAATGTACTTTCCACATTCTAGAGTTACATGATGGTCATCTTTCATGACATGGTGGAGGACTTTGTAGAGATCTTCATGGATTACTTCTCAGTGCTTGGGGAGTCATTTGATGCATGCCTTGAGAATTTGGACAAAGTAATAGCCCATTGTGAAGAGACTAATCTTGTCTTGAACTTGGAAAAATGTCATTTCTGAGTGAATGAGGGGATAGTACTGGGTCCAAAGTGTCAAAACAAGGCCTAGAGGTTGAATGAGCTATGATAGAAGTTACTGAGAAGTTACCTTTTCCCGTGTCAGTCAGAGGACTCAGAGGCTTTCTAGGTGATGTGGGGTTCTACCGACGGTTTATCAAGGATTTCTCCAAGATCTCAAAGCCTTTGTGTGCACTACTGGAGAGGGAGGTAAAGTTTAACTTTGATTCTTCTTTTTTACGGGCTTTTTAGACCTTGAAGCAAAGGTTGGTTGAAGTTCCCATGCTAATGGCTCCTAATTAGGAGCTTGCATTTGAATTGATGTGCGATGCTAGTGACACAACAGTGAGAGTAGTACTTGGGAAGCAAAAGGATAAGATTTTTCATTCTATATACTACGCCAGCAAAACCTTGGATATAGCACAGTGCACTTATACTTACAGAGAAGGAGATATTAGCGTTGGTATTCAGTTTTGACAAGTTTTGCTCCTACTTGGTAGGTACCAAAGTGATTGTATTGACTGATCATGCAACACTGAGATACTTATTCAACAAGAAGGATACAAAGCCCAGTCTTATCCGATGGATTCTACTGTTACAAGAGTTCGACATTGAGATCAAAAATTAGAAAGGGTGTGAGAATTAGATTGTTTATCACTTGTCTATATTAGAGATTGACACTGACATCGAATGGCATAGGCACATCAAAGAGGAATTCCCAAATATGCAACTCTTGGTTTTGGATATAGCAAAGTTGCCTTGGTATTTTTATACAGTGAACTTCTTGGTGAGTGGGGTGTTCCTAGCTTATGCATATAGCCAACAGAAGAAGAGGTTGGCCCATGAAGCAAAGTCTTATGTATGAGATGAGCCCTAACACTTCAAATAGGGCCCCAACAAAATGGTGAAAAGATGTATGCCCCATTTTGAGACACGCCAGGTGCTTGAGCGCTGCCATGCTTCAACCTATAGAGGTCACGATGGAGGAGAGGGAACTGCCCATAAGGTATTGCAATCTGATTTTATCTACCTACTCTTTTCAAAGATGTTATCAATTTGGTTAGATTTTGTGATGCATATCAAAGGAAAGGAGCCATATCCAGGATACATGAGATGCCTCTTAACAACATCCTGTAGGTTGATATCTTTGATGTCTGGGGGATAGACTTCATGGGACTATTCCCACCATCCTTCGGTAATCAATACATTCTGGTAGTTGTGGACTATTTGTCCAAATGGGTAGAGGTAGTAGCTCTACCGACCAATGACTCCAAGATGGTAAGTAATTTCTTGAAAAGGCATATCTTCACGGGATTTGGGACTCAATGAGTATAATCAATGATGGAGTGGCACACTTTATCAATGAGACTGTTAAGAATTAGTTGGCAAAGTATGGAGTCAGACATAAAGTAGCCACAACCTATCATCTACAGACGAGTGGATAGGTTGAGGTGTCTAATCGTGAGGTTAGGAAAATCTTATAGAAAATAATAAATGCAATAAGAAAGGATTGGGCCCTGAAGTTGGATGAAGCTTTGTGGGCCTATAGGAAAACATACAAGACTCCAATTGGTACTTCACCATACAGAATGATTTTTGGGAAGGCTTGTCACCTCTCTATCAAGTTAGAATATCAGGCGTATTGGGCCATCAAAATGCTCAATCTTGACCCAGAGCTCGCAGGTCAAAAGTTCTTGGAATAATTAGAGGATTTAGATGAGTTCAGACTTCAGGTCTATCCAAGATTTCAATCGATACCTCTTCATAAGTCAAGTTTTCTTCAACCTCAATATCTTCCAAAGCCACAATCATACTTGGATCACTAACCAACTTTCTCAATATGGACACATGGAACACCAGGCAAACAAAACTCATATCCAAAGACAAATCCAACCTATAATCCACATAGCCAATCCACTCAACAATCTTATAAGGACCTACATACCAAGGACTCAACTTTCTCCTTTTCCAAAATGTATAACATTATGGGTGAGACCTTTACATGCACCCAATCATCGGCACAAAGTTCATGGTCTTCCCTTCTAAAATCCAGACACAAACTTTGACGACTTCGAGCCATTTTTTCAACTTTTCCCAAACCATCTTCACCTTATCCATGACATCTAGCACCAAATTTAGACCAACCAAAGTCATACCTCTAATAAACTACCACCAATCATTCAACCTCATTCTGAAAATGGATACCATCATCATTAGATTCACTCAACCTAAACCACAATCTCATTAAATGGTGCACATCCTTCACCGACTCCCTTTTGACCTTGTCTACATGATTAGTTACAACATCTTCCTTGCCTAGATTATATTATAGGCCAATTGTAACTCTCCCTATTCGGTAAAGAGGAATAGAGATAGAAAGTATTAGGACATGCTCTACAAAATGATATGAATCATAAAGAAGTGAAACAATTCCTAAAATGTATTGTAGCCTTCTACTCATAGATGTGGTGCACTTCACACCCATGAATACGACTCTACTTGACACGGCATGTTGGAATCTGAGGATCATTTCAAAACCATGGAAACACTAAAGCTCCCAAACAAGCCTCATAGAATCCATTTACACGTTATCAATTTGGAAGTGAAAAACATTAATAAGTGATACTAAGGGATAGGGGTATATGACTCAAGTTATGGGATAAGTTGCATGGGACTCATTAACATATAATTTCAACACATAATTCTAAGGAACGGGAATTCAAGACTCAAGCTATAGGGATAAGGAACATAGGACTTGTCATCACATATTCACCATCAACAAGCAAATTCTAAGGGGCGGGATCATATGACTAGCACTAGTTGTGAAAATATGAATGAGCAAAGTCTCTAGTCCCTACATGGTTAGATCATGTAGGTAAAAAGTATTCGTTAGTACATTTGAATGTACTAAGTATGTGAGCATGTAATGCTTATGAACATGATAACCTATAAATCAAAATTAGATGACAAGGGCCAATATAAATATATATATATATATATATATATATAGGAATGGGTATCATAACAATATGCTTTAAATCCATGATGCATTAATGACATAATACTCTAACATATGGGGATAGGACCTCAAATGACATATAAGACCAAGCGAGCTATTACTTGAAATTTCGATGTTCTCCCTACACCGGAGGAAAGGATGATATACTTGCCAAAGGTAGACCATACTCCTCCCTACGGGAACACCACCCATTTTGGAGATGTAGCCTCACCTTATGAGAACACCACTCATTTCAAAAAAGATTTTTCATAATCATCCACAAAGGGGCATAAACATAAATCTATGTTATGCACAAAGTTATGATAAATGAGACTTTATATAAGGACCCCTTAGGTCGATCCCCCACCTCCAATCTCATTCGGTGATAAGTTATCATCTCACTGGAATACATATATATATATATATATACTTGAAATCAGAACATAAGTCATTTCAAATCATAATCATTAACGTTTAGGCTTTGTAACGACCCAAAATTTTTCAAAAACTCCTTATGATTGGCCTTGTATGATGTACTACTGGTCATGGTTAAGTTTTGGTAGCCACGGGTTGAGTTTAAGTGGCCGAACGCAAAATGGGCTAGTTGGTGGCCTAGAGGGACAGTTTGGGCAGTGTACTTAAAATGGTCCTAACTTTTGATGTGGGTTGATCCATGTGATCTTCTATAAATATAATTGAAGTTCTTTGCGCTAGCTTCGCAGTACAACTAGTTTCACTTGATTTGGAGTTCGTATGAGGAAGTTATGGCCCAAACAGTGGGACTGTCTGGAATTCGAAAGACATTGGAGATTGGCTCAGAAAAATGGCTAAGGACAGGCCCACGGTCCGTGAGGGGTGTCGTGGGGTGTTACAGTGATCTAGGGGTGGCCAGGAACCACCCCATGATACAAGTTTTGGGCCACGGACAAGCTCACGGTTCGTGAGCCCTTTCACGAGCCGTGAGAGGTGCTGTCAAGTGAGGAAGTGGCTTTTCCAGGACGTGGTTGGTTTTAGGAGACTAAGGCAAGGTCCACGGGACCCTTACACGACTATTCAACCCTCAGAAGGTCCGTGTGAAGGCCCGTCAAGTGCTCCAGAAATTCTTACGAGAGTTCACGTTGAAATATTGGCTAAGTATTGTTTGATGGAGCATGTACACGGACCGTGTGACACTCTCACGGCACTGTAGCTGCCGTGGGACACTGTTTTGGCAGTTTAAAGTCCATTTTATTAAGGGTGTTTTTGGGATTTTACTTATTCCTAACCTCTTTTAAGTCCCCTAAGGTCTCCAAATCCCTATAGACATTACGCAAACCGTATACCTTCACTCAAAACACTCTCAAGGTTTCCATTGATTCCTCTCAAGTTTCTTGAGCACCATTGTTGAAGATTAGAAGAAAATTCTGGGAAAACGATCCATTCTAGATTCTCTACGCAACCCAAGTATTTGTTATAAGGTATGTGGGTTTTAAATTCGTGGGTTCTTCCATCCATGAAGCCCAAGAACCTAAATCTTTAAATTATGAATTTTTACATTTTACTTAATTATGGGTTCTCTTGATTTCGCAAAACTCTCTTGATGTTTGGTGTTCGCTGTAGACTTTAGGTTACTTCATAGTGAAATTTCTCTTGAAACTTATGATTTACTCCATTAAAGTATGAAGAATTGGTATTAC
>JBCEWC010000478.1:0-56172 GCA_038996855.1 Solanum aculeatissimum | reverse complement strand
AGGAGAGTTTGAATGGATGAATGAGGGTTTGGGGAATGTTTTAGGGGTTTAGGAGACCTTAGGGTACCAAAAAGGGGATTAAGGAAATGTTAAATCATGAAATTACCATTAATAAAATGCAACTTTCCAAGACTAAGCAGAGTCAAACGGTGCTACAGTGCCCATCAAATGGTTACACGGACCGTCTCACCCTTCCATCAAACAATACTTAACCAAATTTTCAACGCGAACTCTCGGAGGACTTTCTGTAACACTTGACGAGCATTTTGATGGACCGTTTGGAGGTTGACTGGTCGTGTAAGGGTCCCGTGACCCTTGAATTAGACTCCTAAACTCAGCCATGGCTTGTCCAAGCTACTTTCCCACTTGACGGGACAGTACACGGGCCGTCCAATCTCAAACAGACTATTTGAGTGTTCGTGGCTCAACACTTGTCTCATGGGATGGTTCCTTGCCACCCCTAGCTCACTGGAACCCCCCAGACACCCCACATGAGCCGTGACAAGTTTCACAGACCGTGGGCCTGTACTTAGCCACTTTTCTGAGCCTATCTCCAATGTCTTCCAAATTTCTAACAGTCCCACTGTTTGGGCCATAACTCCCTCATCCGAACTCTGAATCGAGTGAAACCAGTTGTGTTTCGAAGCTAACTCAAAAATATTCAATTTGATATATATTATCCCACATTATTAAACCCACATTTAAAAGTTGTGACTGTTTGAAGTACACTGCCAAAACTGTCCCTCTAGGCCACCAACTAGCCCATTTTGCATTCGGCGACTTAAACTCAACCCGTGGCTACCAAAACTCAATCATGACCAGTAGTACATCATATAAGGCCAACCATAAGGATATTTCAAAAAATTTCGGGTTGTTACAGCAATTTGGGCACTTAAAGAGAAACTCAGTAATGTTGATATGCTGCAAAAATAGAACACTTTTAATGCTTAAAACTTGGGATTTTGTGGGTTCTCAAGGCAAAGTTAGTAGATTTGAAGTGTGTTTCTATTTATTTTGTATTATTTTAGTGTTGACTTGACTTTGGGCGTGAAGTACAGAAAGGTTACAGTTTTTGGAGGTCTACGAGACCCTCTATGGGTCGTGGGTCCTTCCACGAGTCATAGAGGAGGTTTTGTTTGTTCTTCTAGTGTAGAGGTGAAAATTGAGTTGCACTCTACGAGAGAGGACCATGAGTCATAAACCAGCATACGAGCCATAAAGTGTGATCGTGAAGTAAAGATCAAAGATGGAAGAGTTGCTAAAAAGTAGGATGAGACGAGACCCTTCACGGGTCGTGGAATCCTCTATGGCCCGTGGAAAGGTTTCATGAAAAGTACCTGCTGAATGTAACTACATTCCATGAGACCCCTTTCACGAGTCGTGAACTGCTACACGAGCCGTAAATGATGTCGACATAGTTATCCTATTTCATTTTGACTTCTTATATTAAGTGCTATAAATAAGTTTTTAGGGTTTTTTAAGATATACACAACAACAGAGAGGAATAGAACGTTAGAGAACAGCCTAGGACAAAAACAATAGCTTGATTGTGAACATCGTTTTTGTGATTTTACTATAATTGTTTTGTTCAAGTTTGCAACTATTGAGAAGTTGGATTTGTTTTCATTTATTCATGCATGTAAGTACTTTAACTATGTCTTCTTCTTGCATAATTTCTGAAAACGCTCCAAGCATGCGTGGCTAAATCCATAACTAGGGTTTTGGGAACCATGACAAACTAACTCAGATAAAATTGGATAACTTGCAAATTCTTGAACAGTCTTAAGAACTAGCCTAGTATCACTTGTCGAATCAAGGAAGTGAGTAATAGGAAAAGAGTTAATGAATAGGAGTTTATCGATTTCTCTCAACTAATGAATCTAACTAAAATAAGTAAGATTATACTGGGATAGAGAAAGGGTTAGTAAAGAAACATCACAGAGATGGATCAAGTAATGTGATAAAATTCACCTATACGCCAGATCAAGGGCTTAGGAGAATATAATTTACTGTCCTGCACCTACACACCAGAAAAGAGTCTCAAGTATCTAAGAGCACTTAGTTAGGGATTCATGAGGAACACATAGCCCTAGTTCACTTTTCCCTTGATTACAAACACGTGCATTTTCTTTTAGATTTTACTTTCACTTTCAAAACCCCCCTCTTTTTATTTATTTTTCTATTTTCTGGGAGATAATAGGATTAATCGATTTAATTTATAATTTGTGCTAATCTAGAGTCTACCATATTTCTTGAGAGATTGATCCTAACCATTGTTAGGTTAAATATGTGATAACGACCGCTTTAACCTACGAGTAGTTGTGTGGGTTAAGCGAAATTGAGCATTTGTGGCGTCGTTGTCGGGGAATACGACTAGACTTGATTAGTGCACCGTAGTTTGGAGGATTAACTCCTATCTCTTGCATGTTACATTATTTTGTGGTTTTTGTGTCATTCCAGGAACTAGGTACAACCAAGGATGGTTCAGACAGGTCTGAACCAAGGGGATGACAACGCCGAACCAGAAGTACCAATTGAAGAAAGGTTGGGTGTTGATCCTTTGGAAGCGGTGTTGATGAACTTCGAAAGATATGGTATCCCAGACTATGATGAGACAATTCAAGCTCTGGATGTTTAGGGTCCCCTTGAAGAAAATCTAAACTGGATCTGTACTTGAAGAATCGAGAGTCACCACCTACAAAGCCTTCCATTGAGTCACCACCAGAGCTAGAATTGAAGGACCTTCCACCCCATTTGAAATATATGTTCTTGACTCGTGACAATACACTGCCAGTCATAGTGGCATTAGGCCTAACATACCATCAAGAGTAGGCATTGGTAGCAGTCCTACAACAGTTCAAGAAGGCTATTGGCTTGACAATCGCAGACATCATTGGTATCCCACCCGGAATATGTACTCATAAAATTTAACTGATAAAGGAGTACAAGTCGAGTGTTTAAAACCAGAGGCGTCTCAACCCACCTATGCAAGAGGTCACTCACAAAGAAATTATCAAGTGGTTAGATGTTGGTGTGATATACCCCATAGCTGACAGTAAATGGGTAAGCCCAGTCTAGTGTGTTCCAAAGAAGGGAGGCATCACTGTAGTCCCCAATGCACACAACAAGTTGATTCCTATGCAACCAGTCATAGGATGGAGGGTATGTATGGACTTCAGAAAACTCAATGCCTCAACCGACAAAGACAACTTCCCTATGTTGTTCATGGACCAAATGCTAGATAGATTGGTAGGGAAGGGCTGGTTTTGCTTTCTTGATGGTTGCTCAGGGTACAATCAAATCTCCATGTCCTAGAGGACCAAGACAAGACCACATTTACATCCACCTATGGTATCTTTGCATTTAAAAGGATGTCATTCGAGCTATGTAATACGCTAGCAACATTCTAGAGGTGTATGATGTCCATTATCTCAGATATGGTAAAAGATACAATCAAAGTATTCATGGATGACTTCAGTGTGGTAAGTTGCTCCTTTGAAGATTTCTTGAGACATTTGCATGCGGTGCTGCAGAGGTATGAAAAATGCCATCTTGTTTTGAACTAGGAGAAATGCCACTTTATGGTCAAGAAAGGCATAGTGTTAGGCCAATGGATCTCTAGCAAATGCATTGAGTTTGATAGATCCAAAGAAGATGTGATCGAAAGGCTTTCCCCACCTATTTTTGTCAAAGGGGTGAGAAGTTTTTTGGGCCACACAATATTCTATCAGTGTTTCATCAAGGACTTCTCAAAGATTGCACACCCTTTGTGCAAGCTGCTTGAAAAGGAGACCAAGTTCGTATTTGATGATGCATGCCTGAAAGCATTTGAAAGACTAAAGCAGAGGTTGATATCGGCTCCTATTATCATTGCTCTAGACTGGTCCAAGCCATTCAAAATCATGTGTGATGCTAGTGGGATTGCAATGGGTGTAGTGTTGGGCCAATGTCGCAAGAAGATCTTGCATCCAATATACTATGCGAACAAGGCTCTAAATCCAGCATAGAAGAACTACACTGTCACAGAACAAGAGTTGCTCATAGTAGTCTTCGCCTTTGAGAAGTTCAGATCTTACCTTTTAGGGACCAAGGTCATTGTTCACATAGATCACTTTGCATTGTGATACCTAAGTAAAACAAGGATACGAAACCAAGACTGATTAGATGGATACTCCTTCTCCAAGAATTTGACTTTAAGGTGATCGATAGGAAGGGAACCGAAAACCAAGTGGTAGACCATCTATCCAGATTAGAACAAGAGGCTATGGTAAAGTTTGATGATGGAGTTGAAATAAATGACTCATTTCTTGATGAACAGATACTAGCAACATCATATGACTTGATACCATGGTTTGCTAACTTTGCAAACTATTTAGTGATATTTTTCCACCAGACATGAATGCTTACCAGCGGCTCAAGTTTATGACAAATATGCGAATGTTTTTTTAGGATGACCCATATTTGTTTTGTGTATGTAAAAATGGAATCATTCACCGCTGTGTCCCAGAGGTTGAGATGATGAGCATCTTAGAGGCGTGTTACTCATCACTGGTAGGTGGACATCATAGTGGAGCTCAAACAGTATAAAAAATCTTAAAATATGGTTACTATTGGCCGATGATCCACCAAGATGCTGGTGACTATGCCAAGGCATGCGACAGGTGCCAGAGAGAAGGGGGTATTTCCCGTAAATAGAAGCTCCCTCTAAACCCCATATTGGTGATTGAACTATTTGATGTATGAGGGATAGAGTTCATGGGCCCGTTTGTAAGATCACATAAGAACAAGTATATCTTGGTTGTTGTGGATTATGTGTCAAAATATGTGAAAGCAGTAGCGCTTCCTAACAATGAAGGCAAAAACGTCAACATAATCCTGAAAAAGAATATCTTCTCCAGGTTTAGCACCCTCGATCCATTATTAGTGATGGAGGATCACACTTCTGTAATAGTCTATTCAAAGCACTACTGGAGAAATATAAAGTGAAGCACAAAGTGACAACCCCTTATCATCCTCAGACTAGTGGGCAAGTAAAGGTGTCAAATTGGGAGATCAAGCAAATCTTGTCCAAAATAGTGAATGTGAACCGGACTGACTGGTCACGAAAACTAGATGATGCATTATAGGCATACCAGATAGCATTCAAAACACCCATCGGTATGTCTTCATACCAGCTTGTCTTTAGGAAAGCATGTCATTTGTCAGTGGAACTTGAGCATAAAGCACTATGGGCACTCAAAAAGTTAAATCTGGACTGGAAGGAGGTCACCACCACATAGCTGAACCAACTTAATGAGCTAGATGAATTTTGCGTAAAGGCATATGAGAGTTCATCCCTGTATTAGCAACACATGAAGCTGCAGCATGACTGACGCATTGAAAATTGCCATTCTGCACTCGGAGATCTGGTATTGCTCTTCAACTCTAGAATCTAGATTGAGGTTGTTCCCTAGAAAGCTCAAATCCAAATGGATTGGACCATTCAGAGTGGCACAAGTATTTAGTAATGGAGCTATTGAGTTGGAGAAACAAGATGGCTCTACATTCAAGGTGAATGGTCAAAGAGTGAAGGTATACCTTAGAAATGAAGAAGAAATCAAGGCAGTGGAAGCATGGACACTTGACGAAGTATTAATACTCGAGTGAGCTAAGTTGTGTTGCGACAATAAATCAGGCGCTACTTGGGAGGCAACCCAATACTGAGAGAGGCGCTTAGGCGCCCAGGTATGTTTTCTTTTGACCCCAGTCCTTTATCTTTTATTTACGTGTATTGAGGACAATGCACAAAGTTTTTGATGGGGTATGGGTGGTTACAAGGCCTCAGTGAAGTCTAACTAACTTTGGCCTATAACTACCTCAATTTTTTATTCCAAAGGGTTTTCTTGCTTGTGCTCTTTTTCCCTGTAGATTTTATTTTATGTTGAACCGGTATGTTTAGGATGTTTAGGTAATGTTACTAGCACATAGTATTGATATTCATGGCATAGTAATTTTTGTGGTGAAAAATTATACCCATCAAATTTTTGTTTAGCTAGTTTGATAGTAACTATGTATGATTAGGTGTCTGATAGTGTTTGTTCCAATAAGCATGTGTGAACTGTGATAAAAAGCATGATCTGTTGGTTTGTGTTAACATGTAAAGCAGTGCCATGAGTAAGTGAGCTTAATTGCATGATTCTTTTATATGCTTTAATTCAGAACTTGCCCTATTACTTAAATTTAAACTCTAGGTTAGTTGGTTAGGAAAGGATCTTAGGTCATTGTTACGATTTAGCCCACTTAGCCTAAATATAACCAACCAAATATGTTATGTATCCCTTGATCCCTATTTTTGAGCCTAAAATTGACTCTATTCTTTGTAAATACCTAACAAGCCTAGACCTTAATGAATTATAATCCCAAACTTGGCCCTGGTCTTTCCTTGAACACTGTGCACCTCAACTGAGGCTAAATGCCTAAGTTGAGGGTGGCTACCCAAAAAGTGGCACTGGTTTGGAGGATAGATAACGTGCACCTCATCTTAGGCCAAAAGCCTAAGTTGAGGGTGGCTAGAATCTGAAGAAGTGATGAAAGTGAGGAAAAAGTTTAGTGATACAGAGAAGGGAGAAAAAGAATAAAAATGGTGCAAGAAAAATAATAAAATTTGCCAAAGTTCAAAACAATGTGAACGAATAAGGCAAAGTTCTAAAATGAAAAGAAAAACACCCTTAAGTAGTTGAAAATGAGAAAAAGGGAGAAGAAAGTAAAAATGATAGGTTGGTAGGGTAAAAGTGTGGAATAATGTAGTATCAAGGAGGGCCTCAGTCACTATGTTTCCATAAAATCACTCCAAAGCCCCCTGAGCCTACATTACAAACTTAGAAAGTCCTAACGTGATCCTAGTCCATCTATTCAACAAGTTATGATCTAGAGTATAGGGGCAAGCATATGGTATTGGGTATATTATTTGAATATCTTTTGTGAGGGTGAGTGTCTTTGATGTAATCCCAATGAACTTGAATTGAAAATAATACCCAGAGTGTATAATGAGACTTCTTTGTGTGAGGGCACTTACATTGCATTGTTGATACTTGACCAAATCTGTGATATGTGGCTTATTTGTGGTTGCATAGCTTGTCATAGCTAAACTGTTGGATATTATGGTCTATATTGGTTTACTGGATGACTATCTGATATATTTTTGAAAGAGACTTGGGTATTTGTTGTAGTTTTTGGAGGTATACAAGACCCTCTATGGTTCGTGGGTCCTTTCACGAGTGGTAGAGGAGGGTTCGTTTGTTCTTCCAGTACAGGAGTGAAAATTGAGTTGCACTCTATGAGAGAGGGCCACGAATTGTGAACCAGCATACGAGCCATAGAGTGTGATCGTGAAGCAAGGATTAGAGAAAGAGTTTTTGAAACATAGGAAGAGATGAGACCCTTCACGGGTTGTGGAATCCTCCATGGACCGTGGAAAGGTTTCATGAAAAATATCTGCTAGATGTAACGACATTCCATGAGACCCCTTTCACGAGCTATGAACTACTACATGAGCCGTAAAAGATGCCCGTAAATGATGCTGACATAATTATCCTATTTACTTTTGACTTCATATTTTAAGTGTTATAAATAGGTTTTTAGGATTTTATAAGACATACAACAATAGAGAGGAAGAGAACATGAGAGAACAACCTAGGACAAAAAAATAGCTTGATTATGAACATTATTTTTATGATTTTACTACAATCTTTTGGTTCAAATTTGCAATTATATTAAGAAGTTGGATTTGTGTTCATCTATTCTTGCGTGTAAGCACTTTAATTATGTCTTCTTCTTGCATAATTTCTGAAAACACTCCAAGAATATATGGCTAAATCCACAACTAGGGTTATGGGAACCATAAAGAACTAACTCAGATAAAATTAGATAACTTGCAAATTCTTGGATGGTGTTAGGATGTATTAGTTAATCTCTTCATTTTAATCGATTTTTAACGGTGGCCAACATTAGAACTAGACTAGTATGAATTGCCCGATCAAGGAAGTGAATAATAGGAAAAGAGTTAATTAATAGGAGTTGATCGATTTCTCTCAAATTATCCATCTAACTAAAATAAGTAAGATTGTACTGGGATAGAGTAAGGGTTAGTAAAGCGACATCATAGAGACAGATCAAGTAATGTGATGAAATTTACCTATACGCCGGATCAAGGGTTTAGGAGAACATAGCTTACTTTCCTGCACCTACACACCAGAAAAGAGTCGCAAATATCCAAGAGAACTTAGTTAGGGAGTCATAGGGAACACATAGCCCTAGTTCATTTTTCTCTTGATTACAAACACGTGCATTTTGATTTAGATTTTACTTTCACTTGCAACCCCCCCCCCCCCACGCTCTTTGTGTTTATTTTCCTATTTTTTGGGAGATAATAGGGTTAATCGATTATATTTACAAGTTGTACTAATCCAGAGTCTACCATATTTCTCGAGGGATCAATCCTAACCATTGTTAGGTTAAATACTTGATAACAACCTCATTAACCTTCGAGTAGAGATGTGGGCTGAGCGAAAATGAGCAAATGTCTCTCTTCATTCCACTCCAATAATAGACTTCCCTCAAGTCATGGTACATCTTAGTTGGTTCTGTATGGATCAAATACTTAGAGTTGTGTGTTTATGCCATGATTCTCTCTCGTTTGCCATAAACATTAGGGACACACATTCTGCCTTGGTATCTCTATACTCCATCTCCCTCTTTGGCGAAAATCATCACCTTCTATTTATGCACATCTTCCTTCGATTGTAGTAAAATTGGGTTTCGATCTTACTTCTCCTTCACCTCCACTACTAGAGATGATGTAGACCCATTATGCACAAGAAATCCACCTTCACTAGATTTATCTAGTTGAACTCTCAATCGTGCCAGTCTGTGAACCTCTTTAGCTAACTCATTTTTCTCCTTCGCGACATGGGAGGTACTCCTCATGGATAACCTACTAAAAGCATCAGTAACCACGTTAGCTTTACCTGAGTGGTAGAGGATGCTCATGTCATAGTCTTTAAGAAACTCAAGTCATCTCTTCTGCCTCAAGTTAAGTTCCTTCTGCGTGAAGACATATTGTAGGCTTTTATGATTTGGGAATACATCAACACGTGCTCTGTATAAAAAGTGGCACCATAGCTTGATAGAAAACACCACCACTACTAACTCCAAGTCATGTGTGGGATAATTTTTCTTATGCACCTTGAGTTTCCTAGAAGCATAAGCAACAACTTTATCCTTTTGCATCAATACACATCCCAATCCCACTCGTGAAGCATCACAATTAATAACAAATCCATCAATTCCTTGAGGTAAGGTCAACATAGGGGCAGTAGTCAACCTAGTTTTAAATCTTGAAAATTCCTCTCACACTCATAAGACCGTTGAAACTTGACCTTCTTCTTAGTCAGTCTAGTCAACGATGCTGATATGAAAGAGAACCCATCGACAAATTTGTGGTAGTAGCCTGTCAATCCCAAGAAACTTCTTATGTCAGCCAAAGAGATTAGTCTAGGCCAGTTCTTGACATCTTTTGAGTGTCTACTCTTATACCTTCGCCTGAGAGTATATGGACTAGAAAAGCCACAAACTTCTTATGTCAGCCAAAGAGTGCATACAACTCATTCTCCTTCAGAGTGTAAAGAATAATTCTAAGGTGATTAGCATGCTCCTCCTTATCTCTAGAATTCACCAAGATGTCGTCGATGAAAACAATCACAAACATATCAAGGTAATGTCTGAATACTCTATTCATCAAGTCCATGAAGGTTGCAGGTGCATTTGTCAACCCAAAGGATATTACCAAAAACATGAAGTAATCATATAGGGTTCGAAAAACCATTTTCGGAATGTCAAGGTCTCTCACCTTCAACTGGTGATAGTCTAATCTCAGGTCTATCTTAGAGAAAATAATGGCATCTTAAAGTTGGTTAAATAAGTCATATATTCTTGAGAGGGGATAGTTATTCTTGACTATTATCTTATTCAACTAGCGATAGTCAATAAACATTTTGAGGGAACCATCTTTCTTTCGCACGAATAGGACAGGAGCACCCCAAGGAAAAACACTTAGCCTAATGAAGCTCTTCTCTACTAAATCCCTCAACTATTCATTTAATTTTTTTAACTCGGCAGGGCTATCCTATAAGGTGGAATAGAGATAGGTTGGGTGTCAGGAAGAAAATCAATTATGAAGTCAATCTCCCTATAAGGAGGGACTTGGGGAAAATCCTCAGGAAATACTTTAAGAAACTCATTCACAATTAGGACTGACTCGAGAATAGAAAACTCAAAATCATAAGACTTAACTCACACGAGGTGATAGATACATCCCTTTGAGATTAACTTCCTGGCCTTAAGGTAGAAAATAAACTTACCCTTAGGCACAACAGAATTACCCTACCACTATATGATAGGCTTATTCTGAAATTAAAATTTGACAATCCGAGTTCTACAATCGACAAAGGCATAATAGGCGTGAAGCTAGTCCATGCCAAGAATTACATTAAAATCAACCATCTCTAACTCAATCAAATCATCAAGAGTATCCCTATGATGGGTGAACACTACGCAATATCTGTAAAGTCTCTCAGATAGAATAGACTCACCAATAGGAGTTGAAGCGGAAAATGGCTCAAGCAAGCACTCAGGAAGAATATCAAATCTACTAGCCACATATGGCATTACAAATGATAGAGTTGCACCTGGATCAAGCAAAGCATATCAGTCAAAAGTAAAGATTCAAAGCATATTTATCACAACATCTGGTGTATCCTCTTAGTCCTGTCGGTTTCCCATCGCATACAGACGATTTGTTCCATCGCCTATCACTAGCACAACACCTCCCTGGTTTCCTTTGATTGGTGGTTTGTAGTGGAAGACTGGGCCTTATTTCTCCATAATGGGCATTCCCTCTGAAAATGACCTTCCTGGACACACTTATAACAACCATTCCCTCCTTCTTTACACTCTCCCAAATACATTCTGCCATATCTTCCATAAGGTGGCTTCCATTTTGAGCCAATGGTCACACTGGACTTTGACTGAAAACCCTATGCTCTTGAGTTCTATATACCTGGGGTCTTCTGATCATACCTGTTACACAGATTTGGTGCACTGGTTGAGGATGATGCATAACTATTAGATCTCTTCTGGAAATAGGGTCGATCTCTCTTACTCTGCTTAGACTCATTAAGCTCAGGCCCTGTTGGCTTGGAATTCTTGGTCAGATGCTCCTCTCCATCTCTCTTCTTATCCTCCTCAAGTTGTTATGCATACACCATAAGCCTAGAGATATCCATGCCTGGGATCAACAGGGTTGCCTTGCATTCTTTCTTCACGTGTTTACCTAAGCCATATATGAACTTCCTTATTCTTACTCCCATATCCTGGACCATCTCTAGAGCATACCTAGATAGTTGGATGAACTTCAGGTTGTATTCTTTGACAGTCATCCGCTCTTGCTTTAGATTCACAAACTCTTCAATCTTGGTCTCCCTCAACTCCTGGGGAAAGAAGTGATCAAGGAAGGCACTCTCAAATTCACTCAACTCAGTAGGCTTAGCATCCTTACCTTGACCCTCTTTCCATTGGTTGTACTAGACATTTGCCACATCCTTAAGCTGGTAGGAGGCAAGTTCAACTCCCTCAATCTCAGTCACATGCATGGCTTTCAAGAATTTCAATATCTAATCAATGAAGTTCTAGGATTCTTCCTCGACCTTAGACCCTGTAACTACTGGTGGATTCATCCTCAAAAAATCCCTAAGCCTGGTTGTAGTAGTTAGCTATTGGGTGCTAGAATTAGGAACCTGTGAAGTTGAGTTACCACTCTACGAAGGCCACAAGTTGCGTGAGCATAATGATTTTTCCCCTAAACTCAACCTCTGAAGTGGGAGCTGGCTGAGAAGTAAGCACCTATGGGACCCCAACGATTCTAGCAGGTCAACCCCAATATCTTGTCTTTATCTAGGTAGACACTTCTGGTGGGGGATTCTCAGTGTTGCTAGCTAAGGCATCTCTTTGGGTGGCAGTGCGCTTAGGAGGCATGATCTGCAAAGGCGTAATGCAGAAATCAGATAGATAATTTAATAGAGCTAAACTCTATCGCGTGAACTCAGAATACGACAAAAGTGTAACCATTCCTAATGTCCTATAGCCTCCTGCTTATAAAGTGTGGTACTAAACACACCCATAAACAAGACTCTACTAGACACAACTTCATAGACTCCTAAGATACTTGAACTCTATGCTTTGATACTATATTTTTCACACCCCGAGAGGGTACCCTTGGCGTGACCAACACTTGAAGAATCATTTTTTATTTTCCAAGAGAAGCACCTGTCCTCATTGTCACATCATACTCAACAACAGAAGAAAATGCTCAAGAGAAGACATCAAATAAATAAATAAAACTCTTATAAAAGAAATTAGTTTCCAACGATCAAGTCTGGAAATGAAATCAATCAACAACCTCTACTCAATGTCTATGAAACCTCTAATTTAATCTAGAAGGTGCCAAGACAAGCCCCGAGCTACCTCAATCAAAGAAAGTAAAAATACTTGATAAAAGATAAAAAGAGCTCCTCCGAATAGCAAGGAGGGCTCACCAACTCTGGAAGCAAGCGAACTGCACATCAATGGTGCGCCTGCTGAAGTCCTTTATCACCTGTATCTGCATCATTAATGATACAGGCCCAAACATATGTCAATACATGGAATATACTAATATGTAAAATGGATAAAGAAATAGTAAAGGTTCAAGCTAAATCAGTCAACTCATAGCTCAACTCAATGAATAATGCAAGTTTAAAGTTTAAAAGCATGCTTTTAAAATAGACTCAATTTTATGCAACTCAATTTAAAACATAATATGCTCAATCAAATATTGCTTGAAAGTTTCTCTAACCGACATAACTCCCACCAACATGAGTTTGGTGATGCACAAAGAAATCGACGTCATTGTCACACCCATCCTAAACTTTTCAAGGTAAGGGACGACAACCTCTCCCTCTCTCGGATCCAAAGAGAATGCCCATATTTTTTGGGTACCAAAACAGTAAAGCCACACACCGTCGTGCACCTTACCCCTATCACTTAACATTCGTCTTTAACGATAAAGAGGAGCTGAAGCTGTCAGAGGAAAGGTGCACTGCAGTATGCATCTTCCTTTATTTTTCTATTTTTTCTTCCTTCAATTTTGGCGGCTATCTTTTTTTTTCTTCCTTCACTTTTCTGATAAGAAAAGATTACATGTTACTTCTTTCTTTTTTTATTTGTTAATTTATTTTTATTTTTTTACCTTTGATTTTTTTTTGGTCTTACTTCTTTTTTTTCGTCTTCAAATTTAGTTTTAATTTAATTTATATTAAGATAAATTATCAGATACCATAAAAATAATTCTAAGATACCCCCATAAATCCATTCTTACATATACACACATTTCAAGACTCATTCTTATATGTGGAGTGTGTATTAGGGTCACAAGAGACTTCTAACACTTAGACGAGTTCAAAACCTTCACATAAATTAAGTTTATAGTGATAGATTATACAAGGATCGAATTTAAATGATCATAACTCCTCGCACATAGAGTATTAGGTGGCACATGACCTACTAAATAAAAGCTCTTTGAATTAGTTTTCCAACGCAACTAGTTTCACCTCATTTGGAGTTTAGAGTCAAAAGTTATAATTGTTTTACTGAACACTGCCAGAGCAGAGTAGTTCCACGAAACCACATACGGGTCGTGGATTGAAGTACAACCCATAAAGGGAGGTTTCGTGGAAAGGTCCAAAAAATTAAATTTTAGCCTCAGACTTCACGAATCTATCTATGGGTTATAAAGCCTTTTACGAGTTGTGGGTGGGTCTCGTGAAAAGTTTCAGTAACCTCACAAACATGCCCAAGAGTTTACGGAAGTGACCCACGAGTCGTAGAACGTTCCACAGGACGTAAAGGATTTCGTGGATGACTTTTTACAGTTTTTTCTAAAGGGAAATTTTGATCTTTTCCCACCCTTTTAAAGCCTAGACTAGACTTTTTTTTACCTAAATCAAGCCCTAAATATATCACTTGATCCTTTTTACGCTAAAACACATCCTTCAGATGTAGAACAAGGTTTCAAGAGAGAAATGACTAAGGTTTGAAAAGAGAACTTGAGGATTCTTCCAAGCTACTCCAAGATTCAAACTTTCAGGTATGTAAAGATAACTAAAACATAGATTTTGTTCTTCCACGTGCCCCATAACCTGAATTGATGGAACTGTTGATGAATTGAGTCTTCCATGGATAATTCGTGAAGATTTTTCTTAAATTCTAATGTATATCTATATATATTTTCATGAATTATAGTTTTTATGAATTAAATACTAGAAATTGATGATTTTGCTTTTCTACATGAACCCTAAACTAAATTCTTGTTATTTTTATATATTACATTTAAATGAGTATGCATGAGTATAATCTAAATCTAAGGAGTCTATAGAATCCTTAAATGCTTTAACTTTATTGTTGTTTTCTTGAATGCTATGAGTCCAAATGATGCATGATTGACTCTTTATGAGTCAAGAACTGAACCTTAAGAGAATGTAACCAAAGAGTTGATAATTGATGTGATGAATTGAGTTGATGAATGTCCAATGAGACTAGATGAATGAGTTAATCATAGGGTTGATGTTTTATGATCATGTTGAGTCTTGGGAGGAGTATTGAGCACCAAATTGAGTAAGAGTAAGTCCAACGCGAAATCAATAACTATGTTGCTAGTGTAGGAGAGGATTGAACCATAAAATTGGATGTTTTCTTATTGTCCCGAAAAAAGGACTTGATGTTATTATTATGGATCCACTGATGGGATGTCCTTTACCCTGGCAAGGTATTGGATGGATACGGCAACGACATTACTTCGTTGTATCATCACCAGCTCATAGGTGATGGTTATCGATTAGAGAAACGCTCAAATAGGTCTTGATGGTACTCTGAATGGATGGGATGAGATGGTCTATGAGTGGTCATTGTCTAAACTTCATTATTACCTTAGACTTTTGTATTGATGACTGAGTTCCTTACTTCCTGAGTTTATTTGTTTGAGTTGATGTTATTTTGCCTTTATATGCTTAATTCTGCCATTTTACAATCCAGTACATTCCACGTATTGACGTCTATTTGGGTCTGCATCCTTTTATGATGCAAAGACAGGTACTAACAGTCATCAGTAGGCGCTTTGGTAAGGACCTAGTTACATTCAGTTGATTTGGTGAGTCTTCTCCTACTTTTGAAGGATACTATATTTCTTTCTAGGTTTGAGTTTAGACTTGTTTTATTTAATTTTGGAGGTAGCCATGGATCTGTCATAGGCACCACTTAGTCAGATGATTAGAGGCTTCATAGACTAGATTGTCGAGTTGTGATTGAATGTTATCTTTGGCTAGTTTCTTTCACACTAGCCTTACTTAGTTGATGGATAGATTGTTTGTTTGGCCTTTGGCCTTGATTTTCATATTATTATTTCGTTTCATGAAGTATTCTTTATTATTGATGTCTTCCTCTATTGGATTTTAATTGAACAAATGTGATGAAGTTGATTGGTTTGTTTGGGGGCTAGTGATAGTCTCTGAGTGTCGGTCACGCCAAGGGTACCCTCCTGGGCGTGATAAACTTGGTATCAGAGCACAGAGTTCAAGTTTCCTAAGGAGTCTATGAAGCTATGTCTAGTAGAGTCTTTTTATAGGTGTGTTGTGCACCACACTCTATAAGCAGAAGGCTATAGGACATTAGGAATGGTTACACTTCTTTTGTACTCTAAGTTCGTGCAATAAGAGTTTAACTCTATTAAAATATCTATATGATTCGTGCATTAAGCGTTTGCAGATTATGTCTCCTAAGCGTACCGCCAACCAAAGAGATATTTTAGTCTCTAATGCTGTGAATCTCCCACCAGAGGTTCCTACTCAGATGGAGATGAGGGGTCGGAGTCGACCAACTAGAGCCACCGGTGTTCCACAAGCAGCTATTGCTCCACCTGTTCCTACTACAGAAGTTGATTTCAAAGG
The DNA here is from genome assembly GCA_038996855.1 of Solanum aculeatissimum. Taxonomy (NCBI): domain Eukaryota; kingdom Viridiplantae; phylum Streptophyta; class Magnoliopsida; order Solanales; family Solanaceae; genus Solanum; species Solanum aculeatissimum. The sequence goes on along the minus strand of JBCEWC010000478.1, from coordinate 40,099 downwards.
AGCTATCACTATGTTCACCTAACTAGTAGCCACTCAGAGTGGGAACCGAAGATCACAGACCTCTAGCTCTAGCTCCCAAGAGACAACTGTTGCAACCATACTTAGAGATTTTTTAAGGATAAACCCACCAGTCTTCACAAGGTCTAAGGTGGAGGAAAATCCTCAGAATTTCTTATATGAGATATCGAAGGTGTTAAAAACTATGTATGTGACCGATACTGAGGGAGTTGAAATTGTTTCCTATCAACTTAAGGATGTGGAAAATGTATGGTACAATCAGTGGGAAGAAAGTTGAGGTGAGGATGTTAAACCTTCCATTTGGAGTGATTTTGAGAGTGCCTTTCTTGACCACTTCTTTCCACGAGAGTTGAGGGAAGCAAAGATTAAAGAGTTTGTCAACTTGAAGCAGGAGGGGATGACTGTCAAAGAATATAGTCTTAAGTTAATACAACTATCCAGATCTACTCCAGAGATGGTCCCTAAATGAGATCTAGAATGAGGAAGTTCATATCCAGCTTGGGCAAACATGTGAAAAAGGAGTGCAAAGTGACATTGTTGATTCTGAGCATGGACATCTCCAGAGTTATGGTCTATGCACAACAACTTGAGAAGGATAATAATAGAGATAGGGAGGATCATTTGAGCAAGAAGGCTAAATCAACAGGGTATGAGCCTTGCCAGTAGATGTAAGGTGAGGGGGACAGGTCCAATTTTTAGAAGAGGTCTTCAAACTATGCACCATCCTCAGCAAGTGCACCAGCTCCGAGTAACAGGTATGATCAGAAGTCATAAGGCTATCAGAATTCCAGAGCTCAGGGTTCTCAATCCCAAGCTAGTGTGATTCAAGGTTCGAGGGGGAAACCACCATGTGACAAGTGTGGCAAACTCCACCTAGGTGAGTGCCGAGAGGGCACAAATGCTTGCTTCAAGTGTAGAGAGTCTGGTCATTTTCAGAATGAGTGCCCAATGAGAAGGCGGGGTGAGGGAGGTAATAGAGCTCAATCTTCAGCAGCACCACAGGCCAGTGGTAATCAGAGAGGTGCCACTACTAATACGGGAGGGGGTACAAACCATCTGTATATGATGGGCAATCGACAAGATCATGAAGTTGTACCAGATGTTGTTATGGATATGCTTCAAGTCTTTTCCTATAATGTATATGCCTTGCTTTACCCATGTAACACTTTATGATTTATGACTCCATATGTGGCTAGTAAGTTTGAGATCCTTCCTAAATGCCTTCATGAGCCCTTCAGTGTTTCTACTCCTACTGGTGAGTCTATGATAACTAAAAGGGTTTATAGAGATTGTGTAGTGTTTATTTATCATAGAGATACTCTTGCTAATCTTATTGGTTTAGAGGTGGTTGACTTTGATATGATCTTTGGCATAGATTAGATTTTCACCTGTTATGCCTCTGTCAACTGTAGAACCCAGACAATCAAGTTCTAATTTATGAATGAGCCTGTTATAGAATGGAAGGGTAGTTTTACAGTGACCAAGGGTAAGTTTATTTCCTAACTTAAGGCTAGAAATCTAATCTCTAAAGGGTGTATCTATCACCTCATGCGAGTTAAGGCTGATGATGTAGAGTCTTCACCTTTTGAGTCAGTTCCAGTTGTCAATGAGTTTCCTAATGTTTTCCTTGATGATTTGCCTGGAGTCCTTCTTGATAGGGAGATCGACTTTGGGATTGATGTTCTCCTCGATATTCAACCCATATCTATTCCTTCATATAGAATGGTTCTAGCCGAGTTGAAAGAACTGAAGGAGCAGTTGAAAGATCTCTTGGATAAGGGCTTTATTAGGCCAAGTGTCTCTCGGTGGGGCGCTCCTATCCTATTTATTCAAAAGAAGGATAGTACCCTCAGGATGTTTATACACTATCGCTAGTTGAATAAGGTGACCATTAAGAATAAATATTCCCTTCCAAGAATTGATGACGTTTTTTACCAACTTCAGGGTGCCACTATTTTTTTCAAGATAGACCTCCGATCAGGCTATCACCAGTTGAAAGTGAGAGAATGGGACATCTCGAAGATGACTTTCTGAACCTAATATGGTCACTTTGAGTTCATGATAATGTCCTTCGGACTGACCAATACTCCTACCACTTTCATGGACTTGATGAACAAAGTATTCAGACAGTACCTTGACATGTTCATGATTGTATTTATTGATGATATCTTGGTGTATTCCAGAGATGAGAAGGAGTATGCTAATCACCTTAGGATCGCTTTGCAGACGCTCAAGGATAATGAGTTATATGCAAAGTTTTCGAAGTGTGAATTCTGGCTTAAATCTATGGCATTCCTGGGCCATATAGTTTTGGGCGACAACATACAAGTGGATACTCAAAAGATCAAGGCGATCAAGAATTGGCCTAGACCAACCTCTCCCATAGACATAAGACGTTTTCTGGGTTTGACTAGTTACTACCACAGATTTGTTGACAGGTTCTCTTCTCTATCCTCACCATTGACTAATCTGACTCAAAAGAAAGCTAAGTTTTAGTGGTCCGATGAGTGTGAGAAGAGTTTTCAAGAGTTAAAAATGAGATTAACGACTGTACCAGTGTTAAATCTACCTGAGGGGACTGATGATTTTGTGATATATTGCGATGCTTCTAGAGTGGGATTGGGATGTGTTTTAATGTAAAGAGGTAAGTTCATAGCTTATGCTTTCAGACAACTAAAGAACATGAGAGGAACTATCTAACTCATGACTTAGAATTGGTTGTGGTAGTGTTTGCACTCAATATTTGGCGCCACTATTTATATGGAATATATGTCGATGTATTCACAAACCATAATAGCTCGCAATATGAATTCACCCAGAAAAAGCTTAACTTGAGGAAGAGGAGATGGCTTAATTTTCTCAAGGATTATGACATAAGCTTCCTCAACCACCCAGGTAAAGCTAACGTTGTTGTTGATACTCGTAGTAGGTTATCAATGGACAGTACGACCTATGTTGAGAAAGGAAAGAAAGAGTTGGCAAGGAAAGTGCATAGATTGGCCCGATTAGGAGTCTAACGAGGGTGGAGTTGATGTCAAAAATGGGTTTGCATCATCTCTTATAGTAGAGGTGAAGGAAAAGCAAGAACGAGACCCCATCTTACTACAATTGAAGGCAGATGTGCATAAACAGAAGGTGATTGCTTTCGCCAAAGGGGGAGATAGAATATTGAGATATCAAAGTAGATTATGTGTTCCAGATGTTGATAGTATTTAAGAAAGAATCATGTTAGAAGCTCATAACTCTAGGTATTCTATCCATCCAAGATCAACCAAAATGTACCGTGACTTGAGAGAGGTTTATTCATGGAGTAGGATGAAGAGAGACATTGCAAATTTCATTTCTAAGTGCTCAAACTGCCAACAAGTAAAAGTTGAGCACCAAAGGCTATGTGGAGTAGCTCAGAATTTTGAGATTACAAAATGGAAATGGGAGATGATCAATATGCATTTTGTTACAAGCTTATCGAGGTTTCGCAGGCAGCATGATTTGATTTAGGTGATAGTTGATAGGATGACTAAATTTGCATATTTTTGGCAGTAAAGATGACTGACACAGCCGAGGATTATGCTCGACTATACATAAGAGAGATTGTTAGACTACACGGAGTTTCTTTGTCTATCATCTCAAATAGAGGAGCCCAATTTACTATACAATTTTAGAGATCTTTCCAGAAAAGTTTGGGTTCAAAGGTGAATCTTAGCAACGTTTTACACCATCAGACTGATGGCAAGGCAGAATGCACAATTAAAACCCTGGAGGATATGTTGAGGGCCTGTGCCATTGACTTCAAGGGTAATTGGGATAATCAATTACTTTTGATTGAGTTTTCCTACAACAACAGCTTTCATTTGAGCATTCAAATGACCCCTTATGAGGCTCTATATGGGAGGAGATGTAGATCACTGATTGGATGGTTCGGGGTAGGTGAAGCAGGGTTGATTGGACCAGAAGTGGTACATCAAGCTATGGAGAAAGTAAATATCATCCAAGGGATATTGAAAACTACATAGAGTCGCCAGAAGTCCTACACTAATGTTAGGAGAAGGGACCTATGTCACGTCCAAAATCCCATTAAGGCGGGTTGGCACCAATTACCGACAAGGCTCGGGAGAACCAACCTGTAATCATGCACTATCTATGAACATTATAATAGATTTCCACACTCAACATGCCTTTAGGAAAGTAGATAGTAATAACAAGCCAAAAGGAAATGCATATGACTAGACCGTTGGAGCCACGATGCCCAAAATGCAAGATAAGTCACACTTTACATAGTCTACAAAGCCTCTAGATAAGAAATATTGTCTGATAAGGGTCAGGAAAAGCCCCTCCTAAGTACTAACTACTATACAATACAAACCATAAGCTCTAGACACACAGAACTCTGAACCAACATGGAGCCCAATAACAGCAGCTGGATATCCTGTACTCCTACTGGGGAGATCTACTAGCTCCTGTACCTATAGCATGAAATGCAGGTCCCCCGAAAGGGACGTTAGTATGAGATAATGTACTGAGTATGTAAGGCAAAGAGTACCATATATGAAATGTGAACTCAAATCAAATCATGCACTGTTGTATAGATAAGGGACCACCTTTTGTCAAATTGTGGAATCAAGTACTTTATGTCCTTTATGTTACTTTACCTTTATTTACTGTATAATTTGTGCACAACATATAATACAAATGACCAGTTGATCAGTGGTAAATCTATATCGGGGTCGACTCTGGCTAGGCTTTCCTTGCCCCTTGGGCTACCCCCCATTACAGGATCGACCCTGGCTAGGTGATTCTTCCACCCCTTGGGCTACCACCCATCAAAAGCAACTTTACTTTATCTTTTATTTACTTTTGAGATGATTTTTTTAGTGGTCATAATCTTTTGAGTTGTAGGACTATAGATATAACAAATGACATGTAACAATCAGATAAGATAATACACAATAAAAAGAATAGGTTACACAACTAATGAAACATGTAAGAGATGAAATAACACATGGACTTTATTTAGCTAAAACAGAAGTTATATATCTTGGTATCCAAAGTATGTATGCATCTTTGACAATGACTATATATGGAAACTTATTTACATGTTAAAGAATTGATACAAGAATATTAACCATGTTGGAGTTTGTAAGTGACTTTATGTGCCACAGAAAAATCTAGATTTCATGCCAAGTAATAGGAAATCGAGTAGCCTTACATACCTCGTTGTACCACCTCGATATTAGCTCGAAGTAATTTCCTTTTCTCCCAAATAGTTATATACAATAGGGTAGGTGGTAAAACTAGTATTAGTAGCTAATAAACACATTTTGGTAGTCCAATTCCACCCAAAATTAATACCCGGGCAACAAGTCTGTAATTACCAGCCCAAGGGTGTTCTTTCGACCTTTCCTTCTTTGATTATTTTTTTTAATACACAATATTATATACATATTATATGAATCTTGTTTTAGTCCCAACTAAGCTCACAACAGTTCATTAAGTACAACATACAACAACTCCACACAACACACCATTAGGTAGCATAACGTAACGCCCTTTCCCTACATTACGAGGGCAACAACCCACACCTACTCCAATCTCAACCAAACTGTTCTCAAAATATTTACATACCAAACCAGTCCCAAAATAGATGGAGGGTGTGAGACAACAGTCTCCAATTAAGCAGCCCACAAGTTTCGACTAACAACATATTTAAGATAACATACTAAAACTCATTTTTAAGTAAAATAAAATTAGTGCAACAACTTCACCTTACCATGTATGACCTAAACCTTGTTAAAACTATCAACCTCCATTCCTAATCAATCCAAAAAAAAGTGAAAAGCCTTTTAATAAACAAGAAAAGTGTGCGGCAAATTTAGAACATATGCTGTCCAGAATTTCAACACAACATAACTAGCATATCTCTTACATTTTTCATGGAACAATATACTAAAATCATAGGTATTTCTACTTACCTTAGTCTCCAAGGATAAGACCCTCTTCAAGAACCCTAAAAGTATATTTTGTCTGCTTTGCAAAGTGAAAAGAGAGCAAGGAGAAAACCCTTGAAAAATCTGATTTTTTTCACTATGTTAAAATGACTTAAATTGTTGGTTTGTATCCCCTTTATATGGACCCCTCTTGGCCTAATTTATACACTATTTTAAGGCTTATTTTATCAAGGGAGTAATGTACTATTTTTCCTTTTCAGTTGAGCCTTATGGGGCTCCAACTCAATGGGCCTTGGTTACCCATTTTTCTCTTTTCTCTTCACTTAGTTTGGGTCCAAATCGTCAAGTTGGTTGTGAATATACTTGGTACCTTTTTATATTCATATTGGTCTTCCAATATTTTCCATTTATAATGCCAAACCATGGGCTAAAATTATATCCTCAACTTGGGCTTTATTTTACTGGACTTGGAAGGATTTGGGGTTGGGCCTCGTCTCCATTTTCTTTCCGTTTTACTAAATTTTGGGCCTCAAGTGAATTCACTCATGGATGAATTAATCTTTCCTTTGTGCCTAGCATATCTAATCTAATCACATAGGTGACTCACCTGCTAGCTTTCAAAGTCCCACAAGCACCTCACTTCTTTCATGCCATTTAAGGCCATGATCTCCCTAATTTGACTTAAAACTCCTATACACTCGCTCATCTTAAGCATTAGACATAAATATAGCCCTATAATCTGAAATTTAAGCATTTCTAAAAATTGGTGCTCATTTGACCAAGTCATATCATGTCCTATATACATAAGGCTAGTACATGAAAGATGTGGGGTGTTACATCCTCCCCCCTTAAGAACATGCATCCCCGAATGTTAGCATAATTGAATAGCTTAAACAAGTTCAACCCTTCATTAGACAAACTTTTGATAAGATGACAAATATGTAGGCACATGTACCTAATAAAGCCCTGATTCTTTATCTTGGACTTTCTTTTTAGCTTCAAATAGATAAGGGTACTTGGATTTCATCGCTTCCTCAACTTCCCACGTTATCTCTTCCACTAGTTGGTTCTTCCAAAGTACCTTTACTAAAGTTATTTATTTATTCCTTAGCTTCTTAACTTGACGATCTAGAATATTAATAGGTACCTCTTCATAGGTAAGATCTTCTATAACTTGTATATCTTCAATAGGCGTGATGCGGGATGGGTCACCTATACATTTTTGAAGCATTGAGACATGAGAAACTAGATGAACCATTGAAAGCTCCTGGAGCAACTCTAATTCATATGCAACCTGTCAGAACCTCTTCATAATTTTAGATGTCCCTATGTAACGTGGGCTCAGTTTCCCCTTCTTACCAAATCTCATAACCCCCTTCATTGGCGACACCTTCAAGAATACCCAATCTCATACTGAGAATTCTAGCCCTTTCTTCCTAGCATTTGCATATGATGTATGAGACTTTGGGTTGTTTCTAGTTGTTATTGTATCACCCTAAATTTTTCCATGGCTTGTTGGACTAGATATAGCCCAAGCAAGGTGATTTCACCCACTTCAAACCATTCGATTGGCGACCTATATTTCCTTCCATACAAAGCTTCATACGATGTCATTTTAATGCTTGAATGGTAGCTATTATGATAGACAAATACAATAAGTGGAAAATGGTCCACCTAACTACCTTTGAAGTCCAATGCACAAGCTCACAACATATCTTCTAGTGTTTGAATAGTGTATTCTGCTTGACCGTCTATCTAGGGATGGAAAGATGTACTCAAATTAACTTCTGTTCCTAAACTCCATTGTAAAGACTTCCAAAACTTTGTAGTGAATTGAGCTCCCTAATCGGATATAATAGAGATTGGACCCCATGTAGTCTAACTATCTTCTTGAGATATAACTTTGCATACTCTTCATCCGTATAATCACTCCTAACTGATAAGAAGTGTGTTGACTTTGTAAGCCTATCGACTATTACCCATATGGAGTCAAACTTATGAAATGAACGAGGCAATCCAGTAACAAAATCCATGTTGATTATATCCCACTTCTAAGTTAGAAGCTCTATGCATTGCATATAACCTCCTGGCTTTTGGTGCTCTACTTTGACTTGTTGGCAATTCGTACATTAAGCCACAAATTCTGCAAGGTCCTTCTTTATGTCTCCCCACAAAAACATCCCCTTCAGGTCCATGATACATCTTAGTTGATCCTGGGTGGATAGAATATCTTGAATGATGGGCTTCTTCCATTATCCTCTTTCTTAATCCATTAATACCAGACACACATAATCTATTTTGACAATAAAGTACCCCATCGTGTGTAAGCTCAAATCCTTTCATCATACCTTGACTTACTTTTTGCTTAAGGCATCGTAGCATAGGATCATTGAACTACTTCTCCTTCACCTCAATTATCAATGAAGACTCTGCAGCATTATGCACAATAATCCTTTTCTTTGGAGTTTGAAGAAGGTGAACTCCCAAATTGGCTAGTTGACGTAGATCCTTAGCCATCTCTTTCTCTACCCCATTCTGATCACCAGTACTCATAATTGTCTTACAACTTAGAGCATCGGCTACCATATTTGCTTTACTTGGATAGTATAGTATATCGACATCATAATCCTTTATTAGCTCTAGCCACCTCCGTTGCCTCAAATTTACGTATTTTTGTTTAAAGATGTATTGCAGGCTTTTATGATTAGTATATATGTCAACATGAACGCCATAAAAATAGTGATGCCATATTTTTAAAGCAAATGCAAATGCTGCTAGCTCAAGATCATATGTTGGGTAGTTTTTCTCATGCGATCGAAGTTGTCTCGAGGCATAAGCAATTACCCTACCATGTTACGTTAATACACACCCCAAACCAACTCTTAAAGTATCACAATACACCGGATACCCCTCTGTACCTTTTGGAAGCACTAGCACAGGTGCAGAAGTTAGCCTGTTTTTCAATTCTTGGAAGCTCTTTTCACATGCATCATTCCATTGGAACTTGGTCATCTTGTGTGTCAACTTAGTTAGAGGTGAAGAAATAGAAGAAAACCCTTCAACGAACCTTTTGTAATAACCTCCCAATACTAGGAAGCTTTGAAATTTTGTAGGTGTTATTGGCCTTGGCCAATCTTCACGGCCTCTATATTTTGTGAATCAACTTTTATTCCTTCGTCGGATATAATATGACCTAAGAATTCCACTGATTTTAACCAAAATTCACATTTGGAAAACTTGGCATACAACTGTCAATCACGAAGAACTTGTAAGACCTATCATAAGTGATTTGTATGGTCCTCTTCTGACCTTAAATATGCCAAAATCTTTTCATTAAATCCATAAAAATTATTAGTGCATTTGTTACCCAAATGACATAACAAGAAATTCAAAGTGACCATAGCGTGTTCTGAAAGTTTTCTTAGGTGTATCTTCTCCTTCACCCTCACTTGGTGATAGCCTGATCTCAAGTCAATTTTTGAAAAGAATTTGGCACCCTGTAACTGATCAAATAAATCATCAATCCTTAGGAGGGGATTTTTATTCTTAATTGTCATCCTGTTTAATTGTCGGTAATTAATACACATTCTCAAAGTGTCATCCTTCTTACATACAAATAACACTGGCGCACTCTAAGGGGACATACTAGGCCTTATAAAACCCTTCTCTAGTAAGTCTTTTAGTTGCTCCTTTAATTCATGTAATTCTGCTGGGGCCATTCTATATGGAGGGATAGAAATAGGTTGAGTGCCTGGAAGTAAGTCAATACCAAAATCTACTATCTCGTTCTAGAGGTAAACCTGGAAGCTCTCCAGGAAATATATCAACAAATTTATTCACTATAGGAACAAATTGAATAGTTTGTGATTCCACCGCCGCATCCCTCACTCTAACTAGATGATATATATATCCCTTTGACATCATTTTCCTTTCTTTAAAATAAGAGATAAATTTACCCTTTGGCGCCTTAACATTGCCTTCCTATTCAAGGATCGCCTCATTTGGAAAGTGGAAGTACACTTTCTTAGTTCGGCAATCCACGATGGCATAGCAAGAAGACAACCAATCCATACCCATTATAACATCAAATTCCACTATTTCTAGCTCAATAAGGTCGGCTAATGTGTCACGTTTGCAAATAGTTACTACATAGTTGTAATAGACCCTTCTAGACATAATAAATTCACCGGTTAGCGTAGACATTCAAATGCTTTGTTCAATAATTGAGCTTCCCAACAACTAGTGGAGTGATATTTGATAATGTAGAACCAGGGTCAATCAATGCATATACATTATATGAAAAGATGGATAATGTACCTGTAACCACATCTGGTGAAGCTTCCAAGTTCTGTCAAGTCCCTAGAGCATAGGTGGGATTTTAGACCTCGCTAGAGCTAGCTGCCCCTCTAACACCTCTACCACGACTTGTAGGAACTTGCTGACCTCTACCTAATGGAGGCGCCGATGATGATGATGCAGCAGCTGATCTAGTAGGTTGTGCTATACCACCCATGCGTCTTCTTGGGAAATCTTTTATCATATGCCCTGGCACCCCACACCAATAACAAGAATCTGTCCCCATATGACATGTACCTAAATGGATCCTCTCGTATTATTTGCAAGGATGCTTAGGAGGTTTTTGTTGGCTTTCTGAATAACATGCTGTTCGTGCACCTTGGCATTCACTTTTTTGCCCAAACTGATTACTTTTAGGCCCTTGATGTTGTAGTAGAGCACTAGCTACTGAGTAGGAGAAGGATGGCCTAGGTGGTCTATTAGAACCCCGAGGCCTAAACTCATCTTGGGATGGTGCAAACTGCCCTATAGATATGGCCCTCTTGGACTGCCCCCTTTCTAACTCTTGTACCCTTCTTTTTTACCTTTGATCCTCCAGTTTTTGTGCAAAAGCTTGCATCCTCGCTATATCCATGTCTTTATTAAAAGAAGCAATGGTACAATATTTAACCAGATACGAATCCAACCTATCCACGTATCGATGAACTCTACCTACCATAGTAGCAACTACATTAGGAGCATACCTGGCCAGGGAATTAAATTGAAGACTATACTCCCTCACGGTCATATTCCCTTGATGGAGATTCAGGAGCCGATTTGCACGGGCCTCTCAGATCTCTAAGGGTTGGTAATAGTCAAGAAATGCCTCTTTAAACTCCTTCCAAGTAGTTGGAGGTGCATCTGTACCCTTAGATTACTTCCAAGCTTCATACCATAGTATAGCCACACCCTTCAATCTATATGCTAGCAGCTCAACAGCTTCTGTACCACATACGTGCATAACATCCAAAGTGTGTTGGATTTGATCGATGAAATCTTGTGGATCTTCATTGGGATTTGACCCGATGAATGGTGGAGGGTCTAAATTAAGAAAATCATGTATCCTCGTGTTGGTTGAACTACCTGCACCACCTACACCTGTAACTGGGCCTTCTTGTCTTTGACTTTGGCCCGCAACTATACGAGTTAACAGTTGGACTGCATTTCTCAAATCTTGCACAGTAGCATCACTAGGTGGTTTTGGGGGATTTTCACTACTCCCATCAGGAGATGGAGGAGTTGGAGATGTCTGTGACAGAGAATCATCTTGGACATCACTTTGTTGTCTCACCCAACTAGGTACACCAACTACCACTTTTACTTTTTTCCCTTTGCCTTTGCTTTTCCTTGTTTCCGACATACTTGTTGTATAAAACAATTTAAAGGTCAGACACAATCCACCTACAACATTTAGCTCTATGGCATGATCTAAAGAATGAAAAAAAGAGTGGCAACTCCTAAATGCCCCATAGCCTCCTACTTATAAATGTGGTGTACAACACATCCATAAGCAAGACTCTACATAGACATGACTTTGTAGACTTCCTAGGATGATCCACTCTGATACCACTTTTGTCACACCCAAAATCCCATTAAGGCGGACTGGCACCCATTGCCAACAAGGCTCGGGAGAACCAACTTGTAATCATGCACTATCTATGAACATTATAAGGGATTTCCACACTTAACATGCCTTTATGAAAGTAGATAGTAATACCAAGCCTAAAAGATTTGCATATGACTAGGTCGTTGGAGCCACGATACCCAAAATGCAAGACAAGTCACACTTTACTTTACATAGTCTACAAAGTCTCTAGATAAGAAACACTATCTGATAAAGGTAGGGATAGGCCCCGCCTCAGTACTAACTAATATATAATACAAAACATAAGCTCTAGACACACAGAACTTCGAAGCAACTTGGAGCCCAATAGCAGCAGTTGGATATCCTGTATTTCTACTGGGGAGATCTTCTAGCTCCGTGCCTGCAACATGAAATGCAAGTCCCCTGAGAGGGACGTCAATATGAGATAATGTACTGAATATGTAAGGAAAGGAGTACCATATATGAAATGTGAACTCAAATCAAATCATGCACTGTTTTATAGATAAGGGACCACCTTTTGTCAAATTTTGGAATCAAGTACTTTATGTCCTTTATGTTATTTTATCTTTATTTACTGTATAATTTGTGCCCAACATATAATACAAATGACCAGTTGATCAGTGGTAAATCTATATCGGGATCAACCTGGCTAGGCTTTTCTTGCCCTTTGGGCTACCCCCGTGATAGGATCGACCCTGGCTAGGTGATTCTTCCACCCCTTGGGCTACCACCCATCAGAAGAAACTTTACTTTATCTTTTATTTACTTTTGAGATGATTCTTTTAGTGGTCATAATCTTTTGAGTTGTAGGACTATAGATATAACAAATGACATGTAACAATCAGGTAAGATAATACACAATTAAAAGAATAGGTTACACAGCTAATGAAACATGTAGGAGATGAAACAACACATGGACTTTATTTAGCTAAAAGAGAAGTCATATATCTTGGTATCCAAAGTATGTGTGAAGCTTTGACAATGACTATATATGGAAACATATTTACATGTTAAAGAATGGAGACAATATTATTAACCATGTTGGAGTTTGTAAGTGACTTTATGTGTCACAGAAGAATCTAGATTCCATGTCAAGTAATAGAAAATTGAGTAGCCTTACATACCTCATTGTACCACCTTGATATTAGCTCAAAGTAATTTCTTTTTTCTCATAAATAGTTATCTACAATAGGGTCGGCTGTAAAACCAGTATTAGTAGCTAATAAACACATTTTAGTAATCCAATTTCACCCAAAAATAATACCCGGGCAGCAAGCTCGTAATTACCAACCCAAGGGTGTTCTTTCGACCTTTTCTTCTTTAATTATTTTTTTTAATACAAAATCTCATATACATATTATATGTAGTTTGTTTTAGTCCCAACTAAGCTCATAACAGTTCAGCAAGTACAACATACATTAACTCCACACAACACATCATTAGGTAGCATAACGTTATATCATTTCCCTATATTTTGATGGCAACAACCCATACCTACTCCAACCTTAACCAAACTATTTTTAACATTTTTACATACCAAACCAGTCCAAAAAAAGTCTCAAAAAGTTTCAAAATAGATGGAGGACGTGAGACAACAGTCTCCAATTAAGTAGCCCACAAGTTCCGACTAACAACACATTTAAGATAACATATTAAAACTCATTTTTAAGTAAAACAAAAGTAGTGCAACAACTTCACCTTACCATGTATGATCTAAACCTTGTTAAAAAAATCAACCTCCCTTCAAAATCAATCCAACCAAGAAGATAAAAGCCTCTTAATAAACAAGAAAAGTGTGCAACAATTTTAGAACATATGTTGTCCAGAATTTCAACACAATATAACCAGCATATCTCTTTCATTTTTCATGAAAAAATATACCAAAACCTTAGGTATTTCCACTTACCTTAGTATCCAAAGATCAGACCCTCTTCAAGAATCCTAAAATTGTACTTTGGCTGCTTTGCAAAGTGAAAAGAGAGCAAGGAGAAAACCCTTGAAAAATCTAATTTTTTGCTATGTTAAAATAACTTAAATTGTTGGTTTTTATCCCTTTTATATGGACCCCTCTTGTCCGACATTCTACACTATTTTAAGGCTTATTTTATCAAGGGAGTAATGTACTATTTTTCCCTTTCACTTGAGCCTTATGGGGCTCCAACTCAATGGGCCTTGGCTGCCCATTTTTCTCTTTTCTCTTCACTTAGTTAGGGCCCAAATCGTCAAGTGGGTTGTGAATACACTTGGTCCCTTTTTATATTCATCTTGGGCTGCCAATATTATCCATTTATAATGTCAAACCATGATCTAAAATTACATTCTCAACTTGGGCTTTATTCTTTACCAGACTTGGAAGGATTTGAGGTTGGGCCTCGTCTCCGTTTCCTTTCCATTTTACTAAATTTTGAGTCTCAAGTGAGTTCACTCATGGATGAATTAATCTTCCCTTTGTGCCTAGCTTATCTAAGCTAATCACATAGGTGACTCACCTGCTAGCTTCCTAAGTCCCATAAGCACCTCACTTCTTTCACACCGTTTAAGGCCACGATCTCCCTAATTTGACTTAAAAATTCTATACACTCGCTCATCTTAAGCGTTAGACGTAAATATAGCCCTCCAATCTGAAATTTAAGCACTTCTAAAAATTGGTGCTCATTTGACCAAGCCATATCATGTCCCATATACATAAGGCTAGTACATGTAAGATGTGGAGTGCTACAACCTAGAGTTTGAAGTAAACGATTGGGTATACTTGAAAGTGTCACCCATGAAGGGTGTAATGAGATTTGGGAAGAAGGGAAAGTTGAGAGTTGGAGTTACCACAAGAGCTAGCAGTCATCCATCCGGCCTTTCATATTTTTATTCTTAAGAAGTGTTTGGGAGATCCATCCCTGGTTGTGCCTATTGAAAGCATTGGAGTGAAAGATAATTTGAGTTATGAAGAGATCCCAATCCAAATCCTGGATCGTCAAGTTCGCAAGTTGAGAACTAAAGATATTACATCTGTATAAATATTGTGGAGAAGTCAATATGTTGTAGAAGCCACATGGGAATCTGAAAAGGATATGAAGGCTAGATACCCTCACCTATTCGTGCCTCCAAATAATGAAATTTATGGTAATAATTCATTTCTATTCTCAGAGTTACTTTTTCATTGTTGAGTTGAGTCCTTATCTCTGAGTTGATGTCCCTCTTGAGTCCATGAGTATTTGATTATGCATGTCTTTAATTGTATTTGTGCCTAATGATGATGTTAGAGATAATCTTTTAATTCTCAATCCTGAGTTGAAGTCGATTTTTGGAGTATGAGTATTTGAGTTCTTGATAGTGTTCTTGCTTAATAAGCCTTGAGTTATTCATCATTCAAAGACGAATGATCCCAAGGGGGAGATATTATGACACCCTCATAACTCCATTCTTACATGTACCCATATTTCAAGACTCATTCTTACATGTAGAGTGTGTATTAGGGTCACAAGATACTTCTAACACTTAGACGAGTTCAAAACCTTCCTATAAATTGAGTTTATGTCATAAATTATTCAATGGTCGACTTTAAACAATTATAACTATTAGCACATAAAGAATTAGGTGGCTCATGACCTACCAAATGAAAGCTCTTTGAATTAGCTTTCCAACTCAACTCGTTTCACCTCATTTGGATTTTGGAGTCAAATTGTATTACCATTTTACTAAACACTACCAGAGCAGAGTAGTTCCACGAAACCACATACGGGTCGTGGATTGAAGTACGACTCGTAAAGTGAGGTTTTGTGGAAAGGTTCAAAAAATAAAATTTTAGTTCTAGACTTCACAAATCCATCTATGGATCGTAAAGCCTTTTATGGGTCGTGGGTGGGTCTCGTGAAAAGTTCTAGTAACCTCAAAAACATGCCCAAGAGTTTACGAAAGTGACCCACAAGTCGTAGAACGTTCCACGGGCCGTAAAGGGTTTCATGGATGACTTTTTACAGCTTTTTCCAAGGGTTATTTTGGTCTTTTTCCACTCTTTTAAAGCCTAGACTCGACTTTTTATACCTAAATCAAGCCTTAAATATATCAGTTGATCCTTTTTACGCTAAAACACAACCTCCAAACGTAGAACAAGGTTTCAAGAGAGAACAAGGCTAGAGTTTGAAGAGAGAACTTGAGGATTCTTTCAAGTTACTCCAATATTCAAACTTCCAGGTATGTAAGGCTAACTAAAACATGGATTTTGTCCTTCCATGTGCCCCATAACCTGAATTGATGGAACTATTGATGAATTGAGTCTTCCATGGATATTTCATGAGGATGTTTCTTAAATTCTAACGTATATATATATAATTTTATGTGAATTACAGTTTTTATGAATTAAATACTAGAAATTGATGATTTTGCTTTTCTACATGAACCCTAGACTGAATTCTTATTATTTTTGTATATTGTATTTAAATGAGTATGCATGAGTATAATTTGAACCTAATGATTCCATAGAATCTTTAAATGCTTTAACTCTATTTTTGTTTTCTTGAATGCTATGAGTCCAAATGATGCATGATTGAGTCTTTATGAGTCAAGAACTGAACCTTAAGAGAATGTAACCAAAGAGTTGATGATTGATGTGATGAATTGAGTTGATGAATGTCCAATGAGACTAGATGAATGAGTTAATCATAGGGTTGATGTCTTATGAGCATGTTGAGTCTTAGGAGGAGTATTGAGCACCGAAATGAGTAAGAGTATGTCCAACTCGAACTCAATAATTACGTTGCCAATGTAGGAGAGGATTGAACCGTAAGATCAGATATTTCCTTATTGTCCCGAAAAAAGGACTTGATGTTTTTATTGTGGATCCACTAATGGGATATCCTTTACCCTGGCAAGGTATTGGATGGATGTGGCAACGACATCACTTCGTTGTATCATCATCGGCTCATAGGTGATGGTTGTCGATTAGAGAAACTCCCAAATAGGTCTTGATGGTACTCTGAGTCGATGGGATGAGATGGTATATGAGTGGTTATTGTCTAAACTTCATTCTTACCTTAGACTTTTTACTTAATGACTGAGTTCCTTACTTCCTGAGTTTAGCTATTTGAGTTGATGTTATTTTACCTTTATATGTTTCATTCTGCCATTTTACATACCAGTACATTCCACGTATTGATGTCTATTTGGGCCTGCATCTTTTTATGATGCAGAGACAGGTACTACCAGTCATCAGCAGGCGCTTAGTTGAGGACCTAGTTACATTCAGTTGATTTGGTGAGTCCTCCCCTACTTTTGGAGGATACTATGTTCTTTCTACCTATGAGTTTAGACTTATTTTATTTCATTTGAGGTAGCCATGGACCTGTCATAGGCACCACTTAGTAAGATGTTTAGAGGCTTCATAGACTAGACTGTCGAGTTGTGATTGATTAGTTTTTTTCACACTAGTCTTATTTAGTTGATGGATAGATTGTTTGGCCTTTGGCCTTGATTTTTATATTATCATTTTGTTTCATGGAGTATTCTTTGTTATTGATGTCTTCCGCTATTGGATTGTGATTGAACAAATGTGATGAAGCCGAGTGGTTCGTTTGGGGGCTAGCAATAGTCTCTGAGTGTTGGTCACGCCAAGGGTACCCTCTTGGGGCGTGACAAATTTGAAGCCTACATATAATCATTTTGAATAAAGAATTTAGTATAAGTGATTTAACATTGTAATTTTTAAAAATACTCATGTAGTGTGTATGTAATTAGTAATTATTTCTTATCAATTAAATATTCTAAATTATAAAATATTTTAAAATTTAATTAATATTGAGATAAATTATCAATACCGTAAAATGAATTCCAAGTCCAAAATTAATAATATAAGTAAATTAGCCATGTTCAATCAAATTTAACACTGCATTTTTTTAATTACTCAAATAATATGTACGTAAGTAGTTATTCTTCATTATTAAATTTAATATTTTAAAATATTTAATTTTGTTATGAAATAATTGCTAGTTAATATATTTTTTAATAAAATTTATAGTGGTGAATTAAATAAGTGATTTGGACAAAATTCTAAAGGTCAAATCAATCAACAGTGAATTGCTTATTCAAAATGACTATATTTGTAATTCCAATTATTTTACGACATCCGCTAATTTGTCTCAATATTAATTAAATTTTGTTATTTTAAATAATTTAAAATACTTAATATGGTAAGAAATAATTACTAATTACACATAAATTATTTAATATTTTTTCAATAAATTTTACGGTGATAAATAAAATCAATAATATGGAAGGAATTACTTTTGTTTGAAATTTATTTTTTTTCCTTCACTATTATTAATTTTATTTAACACTATAAATTTTATTATAAAAATATTAAATATTTTTTATGTAATTTTCTTACATATTAACTATTTAAATTACTTAAAATTAAAAAAATTGATTAATATTGAGATAAATTAACGAATATCATAAAAATAATTCACTGTTTGTTGACAAATTAATGAATGTCATTAAAATAATTAAAGAATGCCGTAAAAATAATTCAAATTACAAATATAATCATTTTGAATAAACAATTCACTACTGATTGATTTGACCTTTAGAATTTTTTCCTTATCATTGATTAAACTTAATGCTATAAATTTTTTAAAATATATATATTAAATATTTTGTACGTAATTAACAATTATTTTATAACAAAATTAAATATTTTAAAATATTAATTTTATTAATAAATAGTTACTACTTACACATTATTTGAGTATTTAAAAAATTACAATGTTGGATTTGATCAAACATTTCTAATTTATTTATATTATTAATTTTGGACTTAGAATTCTTTTTATGGTATTCTATAATTTATTTCAATATTAATTAAATTTTAAAATATTTTATAATTTAGACGATTTAATTGATAAGAAATAATTACTAATTGCATACACACTATATGAGTATTTTAAAAAAAATTACAATGTTAAATTACTAACACTAAATTCTTTATTCAAAATGATTATATGTAGGCTTTGAATTATTTATATAGTATCCAATAATTATTCTCAATATAAATTAAATTTTAAATAATATTTGTAATTTAAAATATTTACTTTATTAAAAAGTTTAATTAACTAAAAAAACACTGTACAAAATATATAGATAAAAACCAAATTTGAAGAAGAAAAAAAAAAGAGGCAAGGCCAAAAAAAAAAATCAAAGGTAAAAAAAAAAAGGGTTAACAAAGAAAAAAGAAAGAAAGAACATGTAATCCTTTTCTAATCGCAATGTCAAATAAGAAAGGATAAAACGAGGACAATCTCCAATGGAAGAAAAAATAGAAGAAAAAAAAAAACGCGCCTTACCTCTGCTAACCGAACTTCCTCCTTCTTAAAAGACGGACGTTAATTGACGGGGCGTGCGCCTTTATCGTTTTAATATAAAAAAAACATTATTGTCTTTTTAGAATTTTTCAATAAATTTATTGTCTTTGTGATTTCAGACTCCTAAAGATTGACAAAGCTCACAATTCATGAGTAGCGTATGATTGTCCAATGATGAATTATTGTTTACATTCATAAAATCATTATACAATTAGATATAAGAGAACCATTTTATACACATATAGAGTACTATTATTTATACATTAGCGAAAAATGATATGCCCTCTGTTTCATTTTATTTGATATTTTTTCCTTTTTAGTTTGTCCTAAAAGAATCCTTACTATAATTAGAAATAATGTAATTTTAAGAAAAAATTTATCATTGATAAAATTATTCTCAGACACACAATTATTTAAAAATTATTTTAGACTACAAATTTTAATTTTTTTTGAATTTTTAAACATCGTATCAAATTAAAAAGTGACACATAAAATAAAAGGACAGGAATACATTTTTTTCATAGCTATCAATATTCTTAGTTGTTTTTTACCAAAAAAAACATTTGAGGAGTTTATTTTAATAAATTAATTTTATTAATTGTTTTCAAACTTAATTATTATCACTTTATGTAATCATTTAATAATAGAATAATATTAAAAGAAAACAATCAATCTCTATTGATTTGTCAATAAACAAGTAAAAAGAAAAATGGTCAATCAGTCAAATAAAAAGGAGTATCTTACATGTATGTATACATAAAGTTCTAGTGTTTAAGTATGATTAACTACCATCAGTATTATCTTATTAAATTACTTAATAAAAATAAATTTTATAATCTTTAAATATACCTGAGTATGAACAATTAAGTAATTATCCTTCACCAGATTCAAATAAAAATGAAACATATTTGAAGTTAATTAGAGTAGAGTAATTTATACACTTTAATACTAATTTGGGTACAATTAAGTATTATCTTTCAACAAATTCAATAAAAATGAAAAATATATGGAAAAAATTAGAGCACAATTGTTTTATCCATGTGTCAGTTTGAAAAGCTCAATGGCCCCACAATATTTAATGACATTGACTTTGTTTGTAATTTAATTGAAAAAGGTGACTCTTTTTGTCACATTCATACTCAATATGATGACACTTGCCTTAACCCACTGAGTAGTAGCCTAAACATTGATATAGTACAATAAAGTGAAAGTTAAATTGAGATAACAATCTATTAAAGGATAGTAACATAGGAAAGAAAACAAAATCTAAAATTAACTCAAAACGAGGGTCACATATACAAACCTCTATTACAACTGAAGATTTGAAAGAGGATTACAAGTTTCAATTGTCCTTAGTTCTCAAATAGAACAAAAATAACATAAGTAAAAGTTTTGAGGGGCCGATAAAGAAACCAACTACTATCTCTTAAATAACTTTGAAACTCGAATCAAAATAGAATAGAGAAATCAGGAAGGACCAAATTCACAACCTACACAAGTGAAGAAGCAAGGGTGAGTACCAAACAGTACAGTACCCACCAAACAAATACTAAACACGAAGTAGAGAATAAGGAATGCAAGTACTCCAAGTACACCATATGAACCTCCAAAATCGCAATCTGCACTCTGGAAAAGTCACATTAGTTACAATTATAGAATTTAATCATCAACGTATCATTGCAAAGAAGATGCTCACAATTGTATCATGGAAATGAGGTACTAGATAATGTAATGTAATATCAAGTAATCATGATGCATGCATGTTTTTCCTACAATACATATTCGTTGATAAACTTAGAAAGGAACTCAAGGGGGTTACACATAAACCATGTATCTAATGGAACCATTTTTCATTTGCAAAAATCATATCTAGCCTGCACCATTTCCCTTCGATTTTATCATATCTTGCCAGAATCATTATTCATCGGCATTTATCGAATTTAGTCGCAATCATTTTTCTTTGCCTTTTCATATCTCGCCAAAATCATTTCCCATCGGCATTTATCAAATTTAGCCAGAAACATTTTTCAATGACTTTTTCGTCAAATAGTGAAACCCAATCAATGATTTGAGTCAAGATAAATAGGCACTTTCAAGTAGTACATAAATGTATGCAATGAGTCCACACACTATATCATTCAAACCAATCAATCATAGTATCATTTCAATCAATCATCAAGATCTTCAAAAATTGAATCAACATTTTCATCAACATTCTTCAACAATTGAATTGATATTATTCTTCACAATTGAGTCAATATTATCATCAAGATTCTTCAATGACGGGGATAACAATATCAATCAAGTTTTTCGATACTCGAATCAATGTCATCAATCAATCTTTCTCAATAATCAAACCAACATCAACAATCACGTTTCACAATAACAATTTAAGTTGTCATATGCAATCACATAATCATTTTATTACCCTGTCTTAATTTAGTAAGGGTCTGTTTGGAAAGTCACCTTGGCAAATGAATTTGATGTATTACATTATCTGACCTATTTGGTTGCCTAAGTAACTACTTGGTCAGCAGATAATCGAGTGTAATTGGTAGGGTGTAATTACACTCTTCAATTCACAAGGGGGAGATTGTGAATTGCTAGTAATTACAAGCTGATTAATTTTAATATTTTTTCTTTTATTTCTATTTTTATTTTTATTTTTATTTTATTTTTATTATTTTAAATTTTTTTATTTTATTATTAAAATATTTTAAAAATATATATTTTATTTTATAATATTTATTTTTCATTTCCTTCCCATTCTCAACCTTTACTTCATGTTCAGGTGTTTCTATGCAATTTTTAGATTATATTTTTATTTATTTATTCTATATTTATTTTTTTCATTAGCATGCTTTTATAAGTATTCTAATTTATTAAATTAAAATTGAATTTCATTGTTGAATAAAGTTATAAACTTATGCTTTTTCCTTTTAAATCATATTTTTGTACGTTATGTTGAAATTTGACATAAGAGTATTATACTAAATTTTTAATTTAAAAATCATGTTATGTTTTTAGTTTTATTTGTTTTAATAGTATTGACTTAATATTTCACATCACAACTTATTTATTTTTAGTTACATTTGATGGATTATTTTTTTCTCGAATATTTTAATAATTTTACTATGACATTATCAGAAAATAGGGCAACCTACCATAAAGCAGAAGCAGAATTGAGAAGATACAAACATATGGAAGAGCAGTTTTGAAAACAGAAGGTTGGCATGAGGTGGTTTGAAGAAGGGGGTCAAAATATCAAGTTCTTCCATGCTTATGTAAGAGGAAAAAGGAGAAAATTAAATATTACAGAGATCAAGAATTCTCAAGGAGAATGGATTAGTACCACACAGAACATAGATAAGGAAGTTGTTAATGTATTTAGAGATCAGTTCACAAAAAATGGGGAAGTAGGGGACTAGACTATGGTGGATCACATTCCACAGTTGATCACTGAGGAGCAAAGGGATGGAATGGAAAGGGTGTCCATAACTGATGAAGTTAAAAAGGTGGTTTTTGATTTAAATAGGGAGAATGTCAGTGGGTCAGATGGATTTACTGGCCTTTTCTTTAAAAAATGTTGGAGAATAGTAGAAGTTGATGTGACCAACACGGTTAAGGCTTTCTTTTGTGGCCATGAGCTACCTAGGTATATTACTCATACAATTTTGGTGCTCATCCCAAAAAAGTAGATGGTGGAAATATTTGGGGATCTCAGACCCATAAGCTTGAGTACATTCCTAAACAAAGTCATTTCCAAACTTGTTCATGAAAGAATGGGGGTGGTACTACCAAATATTATTTCTTCTTACCAATCAAATTTTGTTAAAGGTAGGAACATCACTGAGAATGTACTTCTTGTTCAAAAAATTATTAGAGATATTAGTAGAAGGAATAAGGCGGAGAATATGATTGTGAAGTTAGATATGAGTAAGACATATGATAGAGTATCATGGAAATACCTGATCAGAGTATTGAGGAAATTTGGGTTCTCAGAAAGAATCATTGATATGGTGGTGAGACTTATAGGGAATTATTGGTACACAATGTTATTTAATGAGCAGTCTTTTGATTTTTGCAGTCATCTAGAGGCTTAAATCAGGGAGACCCTCTGTCTCCAACTCATTTCATCATTGCGGCTGAAGTTTTAGCTAGAGGACTTAATAATTTATACACAGATCCTCAATTTAAGGGGTTTGGGATGCCTAAATGGAGTCCGGAGATTAATCAACTATCCTATGCGGATGATACTATTCTATTTTGTTTAGGTGAGCCTTATGCCATAAAAAGGATAATGCAGATATTAACAGAATATGAAAAGATTTTGGGGCAAATGATTAATCTAGATAAAAGCCTATTTTATTTACATGAAAAGCTTCATTAAGAGTTCAAAGAAGGATTAAAAGACTGACTGGGATAAGGCAAGACTCATTTTCTTTTACATATCTGAGTTGTCCTATTTTTTATGGGAGGAAGAAAAAGGAACACTTTGAGACTCTGGTGAAAAAGGTGATTAAAAGAATGAGAATGTGGCAAAATAAACTCTTATCTTTTGGGGGAAAAGAGATTCTGATTAAACACATCCTACAGGCAATGCCAATATGACATAGGTTTTTCTCAAAGTTTTTCTGGGATAATGCTACAGGAGACAAAAATAAACATCGGGTGTCTTGGGAGAATATGTGCTATCCTAAAAATGAAGGGGCTCTTGGATTTAAATCCTTGTATGATATTTCAAAGGCATTGTGTGCAAAATTATGGTGGAGATTTAAAACTTCTACAGGTTATTTATGGAGCATCTATATGTAGAATAAGCACTATAAAAAACTGCACCCTATCTAAGCAAATGGATATGGAGCCTTACAAGTCTGGAAAAGGATGACAGCTATCAGAGAGGAGGTGGAGCATAATATATGATGGCAAGTAAAGGATGGAAGGGTGAGCTTTTGGATGGATAATTAGACCAAGCAAGGGGCACTATATTACTTGGAAGGGGAGGGCACAGATGAGGATGACAGGGAAGTGATTGAGTTTACAAATGAAGGGTTGTGTGATAAAATGAAGTTAAGATCTATCATATCAAAGGAAATGACAAATTATATAGTTAACAATATTAAACCCCCAAATCAGGAGAGGTGCAATGATGTAGCATGGTGAATAGGTAACATTCAAGGTGACTTTTTAGTTAAATCAGCCTGGGAGTTGATTGGGAAGAAAAAGGAGATTAGAAAGAATTATGAGAAGATCTGGGTGAAGACCTTACCTATAAAGATCATCTTTTTCATGTGACAATTATGGAAAAGACAGATATCCACTGATGATAACTTAAGCAGAATAGAAATTCAAATTGCATCAAGGTATTGGTGCTGTGAGGAAAAGAAGGCAGAGACACTTACACATGATTTTCTAACAATCCCCATGGACAAAAGGCTATGGAGACAATTTTCTAATTTTACAGGAATCAACATTGAGGACAATCCAAAGCTGTAACTGGTTTTTAGAGCACTGCTAACTGTCATTTTGTGGATGCTATGGAAAAGAAGAAACTACAAGAAACATGAAGTGGATCTAATATTTGAGTTGATGGAAAAGCAGGTGCAGGACACGTGCAGAAAGTTAGTCAAGAAACAATATCCATGGATCAAGACTAACAAAGCAGCATGGTCTCAGTTAATAGGGTTGTTACAATCATACAAAGCCAAGTTGTACTACTTTAAAGTGATGTAGGATAAATCAGAAAAAGGTTTACTGAAGTGTAACACAGATGGTGCCAGTAGGGGCAACCCAGGTAATAGTGATATGAGTTTCTGCATCAAAAATGAAGAAGGAAATTTATTGTATGCAATGGCAAAAGGAATTGGCTATGCTACAAACTTAGAAGCTGAGGTAAAGGCTATCTCAAAGGCTTTACAATATTGCAAAGTAAAATACTATGCACATTGTATATTGGAAATAGATTCACTGAGGCTTATGAAAATAATTAATGGACAGTGAAGAGTACCATGGTATCTGGTTGAGAGAATTGAGAAAATAAGGATGCTAAAGAAAGCTCTACAACTGGACATCATACATACTTTCAGAGAAGGGAACATGGTGACAGATGCATTAGTTAATGAAGTAATTGAAGAGCAGGGGATAAAAGAATACTTTGCTCTCCAGGAGTTACCCAGAAAGATAAGGAGTCAGATCTATTTAGACAAAGCACAAGTCTCAAGTTTGAGAATCAAGTCTAAACAAATAATTAGGAAATAATGAAGGCACAATAGAGATATACATTCATTGCATGCAAGAGAAGAATAAGGCAGGATAGACACAAGCAGAGTAGTATAGATACATTCGCATTCAGTACAGAAAGGAAGCTTATACAAAGGCCTAATGAATTACATTATTGGTGCAATAAGGAGAATACAACACAAAAAGATCAGAGGCCAAATGACTTCACCGCCAAAAGAGGATACACAACCAACAAACATCGATCAGCCCAACACCAGATCCATTATAGAGAACACCAGTACCACATATCTGCAGAAGGCACAGGAGTAATCAAGAAAGAAGAAAGACAAATAAAGAAGAGAAGAAAAGAGAGATACTTATAGCTGAAAGTGACATTGGAGATACTTGACAGCGAAACCAGATGGACCGAAAGAAGGAGGAGGAGATTAGAAAGTAGATATGAAGAAAAATCAAGAGGGAAGAAGGAAGTCATACCTGAAACATTGCTAAGGAATCGACAACACAGGGAAACCAACACAGGGGATAGGTGAAGACACATCCAAAGGAGAAAGAAGATGAACTGCGAGCTCAAATTCATAGGTAACATCCGCAAGCACCTAGGGCGGAGCAAGAGAAAGAAGAAGAAGAGTCTAGAGGAAGATACAAATGGGGTCGATAGGGTAGATGAGTCAAATATTAAGAAACTTTCCAATATTTACGAGGTGTTGGTCCTGGATCAATGTAATAAGACTTGGCCCTTTTCTTTTTGGCTAATGAATAAAATGGTCAGATGACCAAAAAAATATTTATAATATTTAATATTTTTGTCAAACATGCATTTCATGTTAGACAAGTGGATATATTTTTGCCTCAAAATCATCCTTCACGAGCTCAAGGAAAATCACCCTATGAAGAGTCCACAAAACAAGTGTCAGATGTCTAAAAAAACGACTATGAATCGCTCAAAGGACGCTAGAGAAAAATCAAACTTCACTTTTGCGGCTAACAACTGCTTTAGTGGACCTCCGCTTTTGCGTACCTAAGCTTGCTTAAGTGGACCTCATTGAAAGAGGACTATCACTAAAGTGATCAGGTTCCGCTTAAGCGACCAGGCACCTCTTAAGCGACACCTGAGCATCAAATATCTGCAAAATTCTTAAACTACAACAAGAGCTCGAAATCAACTCTTAGGATTTGTTCGGAACCTCGTACACAAAAATTATATATGCAATCATACTATGGACTCAATGAAATCGTTAGAAATTAAATCGAGGTCTCCTTGACTCAAAACTCAATAAGTCGCAACTAGAGCAACTTAAGGCACTAAAAATACCAAAATGCTCTCAGAACATCCAAAAATTATACAAAGATCATTCTAGAGCTAAAATTACCTCCCGAACCCAAGAGAATCGACGAAAATTCAATTCGAGCCTCAAACTCAAAACGTTGACCAAAGTCAAACATGAATTCACTTTAACTCAAACTTCCAACTGAATACCTCAATCTACCAAACAACTCTAAATTTAGCAACGATGACTATCCTAGACAAAAATTCACATTCCAGAGTTGATAGAACTGATGAAATTTCATTTCAAGATTCATAACTCTGATAGATACCAAAAATTACTTTTGTAAAACTTAAGCTTTAAAAAACTCAAAGCCACTAAATTCTATGATTTTTCAATAAAATTTCAAAACTAATCCCAAAAATTGATTAACACATGACTAGACATGATTTCTGAGAGGGGCAAAGACAATTTTTTTCTTTTGAAAATAATAAAAATGACCTTCCGGATCATTAAACCTTTTGAAAGTTGTTCATAAGGTCTAAATAACTGAGCATAGAGGACAACCCACTTAAGCAAACAAATCTTACAAAGTATTTTAAAGATCATAACACCCTCAAAATTTTATTTAATGACTAAAAATTAACATGATAAAACCATCATTCTATTATAATATATAGAAAAGATTATAGTATAATACTATATTTGCTTAAAAAGAACTCTTCTTTACAAGTTTCGCTTTATGATATATCAATACTTACACATAAGAGGAGCAGATCTCAAAAGGAGTGGAAAAAAAATGCTTGTTTGCTTTTAGCATGCAGAGATGTGCACGGTTCTAGTGAGAGGTCAGCTTATAAGCTAAAATATTCACCTATGCTAGAATCTATCCTTTTTTTTTTTCAATTTCAAGTTGGTTATCTATATTGAAACTCAATTATTTTGAATGTACTGCATGAGACCTTATTTGAAAAGGGTATTCCCTGTGAAGAATTTTTTTGTGCTTAAGATTCAAACTCGATACTTTTGATGAAGGAAGGAGCAACCCAATCTGCTATTCACTTTATCACAACTATTGGTGGAGTAGAATCAATCTTTTTTCAATGAATCTTAATCTTTATCTAATTTTAATTCATATTCACACAAAATATGTATTTTACAGTTTGCCTGAATTGTGATTAGAATTTATGTCCATGCAAAGTGACGTTAGTATGAATTATAAATTACTCTCAACTTTATCCAATATGAAATTATATCTTTGGATTTAAAAGGTCGTTCATATTTTGGTAATCAATATGTACAATTACTCCCTCCGTCCAACTTTATTTGACCTCTTTTGACTTGACACAGGAATTAAGAAATAGTAAATGTTAGGGATAATTTTCTAAATCACCCTTTGAATATAATTAATACAATGTATTGAAAAATATAATAGGGAAAAAATTATAATTAATGACAAGAATAAATTAAGAACTAAATATAAAATTATCTCTTGATTTTGTAAACTGGACAAGTATTGTTGGATATTCTAAAATAGTATAAGGCGAAGTAAAGATGAACAGAGGGAGTATAATAGATGATCCAAAAAGGGAGACTAGAAGAAAATGTTATACTTATGGGGAACAAGCAAGAGATACTGCGTTATTTTCGGTAATTGGAGAAAGCTGTGGGAGGAAAACAAGGGGGATATGAAAAGGAAAAACATTCACTCGCAAAATACAGTGCAAACAATAAACAGAGTCTAAATCTCCTTGGCATTTTCTCATTCTGAGGAATAAATAATACTAACATTCTTCTTTTTGAACTTTGCCACTCAATATCTCATTTTTGGGTCTTTCTTACAATCCAAAATCTTGATTATTGATGTAATCCAAACAAGTTTTACATAGTCAAATTCTTTCTTGTTGTTTAAACATCAATAAATCCTCAATCTAGCCTTCTTTCCATTCAATTTGAACATGCATTTAACATTGTCATAAAAATTCAATCCAGATTGCAGAAATGGGTGGTTGTTTCAGCAAGAACAAATATGCACAACGAGATGGTAAAGGTAATAATAGGCCAAGAACAAGAAGAGGGGGCACTGTTGCATATCAGCATTACAAGCACCCAGTTTATTATCATCCAAGAGCACCCCAAGAGAGGCCCTATATGCCCCCCAGGCCACAACCACAACCACAACAACAAAGACATGCACACCAAGTTACTGTGAAAAGTACTCAACCAAATATTCAAGTAATACAAAGAATAGAACAAGATCCCATTTTGGGTAAGCCATTTGAAAACATTAAAACACATTACACACTTGGGAGAGAATTAGGTAGGGGTCAATATGGAGTCATTTATCTTTGTACAGAGAATTCTACTAGGCAGCATTATGCTTGCAAGTCTATATTGAAGAGGAAGCTTGTATGTAAGAAAGATAGGGAGGATATTAAGAGGGAGATTCAAATTATGCAGCATTTGAGTGGACAACCAAATATTGTGGAATTCAAAGGTGCTTATGAAGACCAGTATTCAGTGCATCTTGTCATGGAACTTTGTGCTGGAGGGGAATTGTTTGATAAAATTATTGCCAGGGGATATTATTCTGAAAAGGATGCTGCTGATATTATCAGACAGATAGTAAATGTTGTCTATATTTGTCATTTCATGGGTGTTATGCATAGAGATCTCAAGCCAGAAAATTTCCTATTGACTAGTAAGGATGAACATACAATGCTAAAGGCTACTGATTTTGGGCTTTCTGTTTTCATTGAAGAAGGTGATATTCTTGCCACTCACCGTTTTAATTGAAGATTCAAGTTATATACACTGATAGCATAAAGTGTTTTTTTCACTATTAGTCTAGTTTTAACCAATGATATTTTACCTGACTATCAATTAATGCTCATCACAAAGAATACCTATCATTGTCTTATAAGTGATTGGATTGTCCAAAAACAAAAATGTTTCTACAATGCAAGTGCAAAGAACTTAGACTTTTTAGTTATTATTGTTAAGATTTTATGATAAATTCGTTGTTTTTGTGGGTCACTATAACTTGGATTAGGTGTCTTTTCACATACTTCTCAGTCTTCATTGCCACTAGGTTTTTTCTATCAATGTATATCGACAAGTTTGTTTTTGTTCCAGCAGACTAACATAGCATCTAAGTAAAATTATTCTATTGCAAAATTTTGACAGGTGTACCATCTATCAAGCTCAGAAGAGCAACCAAGTCTTTTATGGAAATGAATTTAGATTGTTGTGCCTGAAAAAAATGGAATACCTCCCTCTTTTTCTCCTAGTTCTTATATAGTACCTAAGAGGAATTGTTATGAATCATGTACCACTGCAGAATGCTTTTAAAATCAAAGTTGTATCTATCACAACCCAAAAACAGAGGTCAGGATAGCACACATCTCAAAACCCCATCCTGATGTGTAAGCCAAAGAGTAAATCACATACGGGACTCCCAAAAGGGGAAGTTAGGCCACAAATGAAAAGAAAAGAAACACAAAGATGAATATCTTCCAAACCTGGTGTCATAAGTATGAAGAACATCTAATACAACCTTGGAAAGGTAAGTACAACATAAGTCTCGGAATAATAGTAAAAACTGAGATAACAGATGAAACTAATAGTGAACTCGAACACAGGTTCTCACCATCCCGAATTAGCGGTCTGCTAGAAGTGATCAATCTCTAGAGGAACACCCTGTCTAGTATCTGCGTCTAAAATGGCACAGAAGTAGGGATGCATTCAATCCATATGTACTCAGTAGGTTTGACCGACTAAGTTATAGGAATTGATCAAACTTATAAAATAAACTAAGAAACACTTTCACCTGCATACAGAAAAGTCCCACTCCGGCATTGGTGCCTCCAATTTATATAGAACAACACAAAAAAAGTACACACATAAGATTAAAGTAATATCAAACATCATTAGATAAGTCAAATACTCAAAGATCAATATCATGTAATGCAACGAGATGAAATGATGTGGTGGTATCATGGGGTCAAGACTATCACAAAGCCTGTTGTATACACCCTGTCGAGGTAAGGCTGCCAAACAAGGACCAAGGGAGGACTCATACTCCATATACCAAATCACACTCTCAATATCTCATCCTCTTGCCGTCTAACTCGTGGTCAAGGGTTTTAAAAGGTGTCTCATTTTCTTTTTCAAAAATAATTTCCACATTTCTCAACTTCCCAAGATCAATAATATGATGAACAAGGATGAATGCATCACAACACATGCATGGAGGGAATGATCATCTTAACACATATAAAAAGGTTCAAAGTTCTCAAAACTCAACCAAATCATAATAACCACCCTCATAGGTAAATAATGAAAAAGAGTTCATTTGAAGTAAGTGAACACCGTTTAGAAAATATTTTATTTATCAAAGTATGCTACAACGCAAAACTCAATCCCTCTCTTGGGTATTATAAGTCAAATAGTATTACAACCTTCTATCACATACAACTCACGAAATATATGCTCACAAAGCAACTTAAGTAACAATTAAGGCCCCTACATGGGCAATGATACGCCCAAATTTACACTCCAAATGAAGAGTAAAACGGTCGTTGATCAAATATAGAATCCAACAAGAGTTGGGGTCGATCCCACAGGGAATGCGTGAGAATATATCTATTAGCACTTAGTTTCAGATGTAATACCTATTTCTAAAACAAAGGTGCATAAAATAAATGGGGGGTTTTTGTGATTAAAAACTAACGTGGAAAGATATTCTCGTAACTAACTAACAGTGACCACTGGATTTCATTAATTGATTATGAAGCTAGGATTGCGGTCCCCATGATGCCCAACTCGATAGTCGAACTTAGGGAATATACCTGGTCATGATTGTGTACACAGAGTTAAACAAGTTGGTTAACACCTAATTCACTTTCTGGTCCTTGTTAGGTGCATTTCATTCATTACCTTTCGGTCTCAGAACGTATACTCTTTGCCCCTTGCTATGAACCCCAGGATGCTATCACTTTCCGGTCTCAAACACTTAAACTAGGTTAATAATCTCAAATTCTGTCGTAGAACTCTTTTCCTAATCACTACATCCCTTCTGGGCATGTAATGAATACGAGCATACCCTAATGCGTCAACTCATTAAGGAAGAAATTAAACTGAAGAACACTACGATGTATACAACAACCAATCTTGAATTTTACCCCAAATTTGCCTATCTTAACAAGTTGTCATGGTTCCCACAACCCTAGTTGTAGGTTTAGCCTAGCATACTTGATGAAATCATGTTATGAACAGATAAAGAATTCATGGAAAAGAACTTACGATTGAAGAAACAATGAATCCACGAATTACAATCTCGAAACGATGATGGAAAACCGACGAATTTAATAATTTTGCTCAAAGTTATGTTCTCTCCTTAAGTTCTCTCTCCAACAGTCAATAATAATGAAAAATGGAATAAAAAAAGTATATATATACAAAAGAAAACCTAATCCGACTTGAAATAGGAAAACAGGCTTCGACATGGCTGATGATGGTTACATGGCCCGTGTGTCGTGACGGTCCGTGATCCTTCACTTTAGCATTTTTCACTATCGCCTCCTTGTCATCTTCACGACCTACTTCACGGCCCGTGGTAGGTCACACGGCCCGTGGTGGGCCACGTGTGCTTCCACTTTGCATGATTTTTCTTATTTTCCACGGTGCTCTTCTCCACTCCACGTCATGTAGACGGCTTGTGTCACGGCCCGTGTGCACTCCCACGGTCCGTGAAAGGTACCGTGAGACTTGCCTTGTATCCTTCAGCGCTTCCTGTGGTTCCCAAGTGCTAAGTGTAGGCCAACGGTAGGGCTTCCGATCCGTTTCATGTCTCACGGACCGTGTTACCCCATGTGGTTCTTCACTTGAGTGTTTTGTCCACTATTTCAACGACCTTTGTTCTGGCTTGTGTGAGTTCCACGACTCATGACACGACCTATCTCGAGCTTCACGATCCGTGAGGTGCTCCGCGTGTTGTGCCTTTGCGACGCCTTGCTCCATTCATCCCTGAGTGCACCGGAGATGTTAAAGTGTGAGGCCACGGATGGCCCCATGGTCCGTGAAAGGGCTCACGAGCCGTGAGGGCTCCCGTGATGCCTCACTTGGTTCATTTCTTGCTTCTCTCCTGCCCGTATTGCATCACGTCTCTTGGAAGACGCAACACATGACCCGTGTGATGCCACACGGCCCGTGTCGTCATTGTTCGGTTCATTTTTCATTCTTTCAGTCTCTTTCTTGTTTGAAGCCACACCTTGACCTTATTCCTGCAAAATAACATAAAACCACTCATCAAACCCACAAAATTGCTTGAGAACTCCCAAAAATCCCATGTTAAAAGCGCTATAAGAGTCGTATTTTCACGACTCATCAGGCAACACAATATAATCAACAATCCGAAATCATAATACGATTCCATTCGAAAGCCTATGACATAAGAACAATTAATTACCCCATCCTAGTCTCATAGAGGGATAGCTAAACCAATCTCGAAGGCCGAAAACTACACCCAAACACTCTACAGGAGAATTACCCTCAAATGCCGACACTGGAAAGATCCTCAACTATTAAGAATGGAAAGAATTCATCGAAAGGAGTTCAACGATACCATATAACAAGGTTTAAGATCCGGGGGCACAATTGTCCAAAAATTACCTCCAAAAAGACAAGGGAAAAACTGAAATTTTAGTTGAAAATCAAGTTCTTCACCTCAAGAGGAGTTTGTGGTTGAAAAACTCATTAAAATTGAGCAAGAAACAAATTCGAAATCGTGAAATTACTAATTTTAAATTTGGAAGAAAACCCTCGACGAGGGTTCCTTGGAAACATCCTCTCTACCTCTATGAGGTAGTGGTAAGGTCTGCATACATTTTTACCCTCCCCGGACTCTACTTGTGGGATTCCACTGGGTATGTTGTTGTTGTTGGAAGAAAACCCCCCAAAACCACATTGAAATCTTGACTTTAAAATTTTTTGGAAGATGAATTTGATAGGAAACGATATAAAATTGATGAAGAAACTTACTCTAATGATTTTCCCCAAGAGATCACTTCAAAAATTGCCTCTCCAAAGCTCTAAATGTTTGCAGGGAAGAATTTTCGAAGTTGACACTGTTCAGGCCTAAAATGCTCTTCGCGATCGTGGGCCACTAACCTCCACAATCATGGTGCGCACAAGGAATGAACATCGCTAACGCAGGCCAGTGATCGCGATCGCTAAACACAAAAAAGAGGTACTCATCACGAATATGAGATCCTTGACCATGATCGCGAAGAAGGAGAGTGCTGCACCATAACACCATATATGGTCAATTCACAAAATCTCCGACCAGACCCTTGAAATTCATTCGGAACCCTGTACACACAAACCATATATGCTACCTTACTAAATTCTATGTTGCTGACTCAATGGAATCGTCAAAAATCAAATTTGAGGTCTCCTTGACTCAAAATCCGATTTGTTGCTACTAAACTAATTTAAGGCTCAAAAAGACCAAAACGCCCTCGGAACTCCCAAAAAATATACTGAACTCTTCCTAGGCTAAAAATCACCTTCTGAATCCAACAGATTCATAAAAAATCCAATCCGAGTATCCAAACTCAAAATGTTGATCAAAGTCAAGCCTTTGCTCCAGTTTAACTCAAACTTCCATCTTAGGACCTCAATTCCAAGAAACAACTTCAAAACCGATAACGACAATGCTCCTAGACCAATATTCATATTCCTGAGTTGATGGAAATGATGGATTTCCATTCCAAGACTCGTAGCTCCGATCGGTACAGATAAATTACTTTTGAACAACTTATGCCTTAAAAGTAAAAAACTCTCAAATTTCTCAACTTTTCAACGAAATTCCGAAGACAAACCCACAAACTGATCAAATATGGCTTGGAACAACTAATGGAAAGGGTAAAATGGTAATTTTACAAAAAAATTCAAAAATGACCGTTAGGGTCATTACAATGTCATTCACCTACTAGAGGCTTTTAGGTATTATTTCATGAGAAATTTGACCAAAGAATACCATATAATCTGAATGCAGTTTTTATAGCTGTGGTGTCCGAGTCAGCTTGCATGCAACTCAACTAATTCCATGGGACACCTACCACCTCTCACCCACAACAGGTACGAGGTAACTCTATCCACCAAAACTAGAACAAATGGAAAGAAATCACCAAGTGTTTTTGTCTAAACTAGGATTTGAACTTGAGACCTTATGGTTCTCAACCCATTTCATTGACCACAGACCACCGTCCACACCCTTGGGTGCGTCAATCTGAATACATTTCATAATTTGTGTTTCACCTGCCAGGTTAAACAATATTTATCTTACTAAATCTCCCAAGTGCTTAGCATAGAACACTTGTCCAATATGTGCCGTATACTGGAAAATAATATTTCACTGGACATTTTGTAACGCCCTAATCAGATGATTCAATGATGTGAGCAAGAAACCTATGCTGCGAAATACGAAAAGTTTCTTCTTCTAAAATTAAGGCATCTTTATAGAAGTTATGTATTTTGAGGGAAAACGGGGTTCAGTTTTAAGCTGTGAAGAAGCTGATGGAAGACTCGTTTATGGAAATCAATGGCACAATAGTAGCCTTTCTTCTTTAAATAAAAATTTCCAACACTATGTATAATTGAATGTCAGAATCAAAAGGCCCTTCTTTTTTTTACACTTTTTGACAGACATTATTTGATCTATAACAGAAAAAAGAGTTAAACCCTGCATATAACTTGAGAAAAATCAGCCTGGCCCATTATATTATCATTGAGAAAAAAACCAGTCAAGGAAGAGTGAGGATAAATTAGATTCAAAATAGTATGATCTAGAATTAATGAAGGAAGTTCTTGCTATCGTGGACCTGAGATTGTATGAGTTAACAGCTATTCTGATACCAGAAGGATTATTACAAACTTAAAAGGAGGAACACTACTTCTAAACACTTCTATAGGACCTATTAGCTAGAACAAAATTTACTACAACATTTCATGATGCAAACCAACAAAGTTATCCTTGGATGAGTTTGATCTTCATGTTTTAACCTGAATTAATGGCATTGTAAAAATGTTAAGTAAAAATGAAAGACTTCGAAACCCCTTCTCACCTCCTTCTCTTTATAGATAACTAATAGGCTTGCTTCACAGGAAATCCTCTTCTCTTAAAATTCAAGTTTTTTTGGGTGCTCAATACTCTATCTGATTCCATAAACCACTAAACCTGGTTCTCTCATAACAGATTTTTTACCTATATCAGTACCATGTGCGCTTCTTGACAGTGTATTGATGATTCCACCATTCTTTTAGTTTATTTTTAAAGCATTAATCAAGCCATTGTTGACTTAAACTATCCATGTTTTCTGCATCCTTTTTTTTTTACAAAGGATCTACGCAATTCAAATTCTTGTTTTATTTATTTATTTATTTCAGGTAAGGTGTACCGCGATATAGTTGGTAGTGCATACTATGTAGCTCCTGAAGTACTGAGGCGTAGTTATGGAAAGGAAGCGGATGTATGGAGTGCAGGTGTTATTTTGTATATTCTACTTAGTGGTGTACCTCCATTTTGGGATGGTAAGGACAGAGATAAGAACATAATAAGATACTTGTACTGGGTGTTATTTTCGGCTTTTCTCTTTTAACATGTCTTGTCAAATCTTTTCAGAAACTGAAAAGGGAATATTCCATGCTATACTAAAAGGAGAAATTGACTTTGAAAGTGATCCATGGCCATCCATATCAGATAGTGCCAAGGATCTTGTTCGCCAAATGCTAACGCAGGATGCGAAAACCAGAATCACATCAGCAGAAGTTCTTGGTATCTCTCTTTCTTTTTGTGTAATCAAAGACTACGCCATAGTCTTCTCATTTTATGTAGTACTTAATTGCCACAGTGTGATTTTATATGGGCATGGAGAGCGATCGTGGGTGTTTGGTCCATAGCATGACTATATATTATATATTGCCAGAGCACTAGTGAGGGGATTAAGTGACAGATTCTGTCTTTGTTAAACAGTGGATATCAATCTATTAATAAAGAAGACGAAGAACTAAAATCAAATACAATTAATGAGGCAATTTATATGATAGTAGACTTTAATTGAGTTGGAATCCAAAATTTAAAACTAAAAGGACAAGCCCGGTGCATTAAAGCTCCCGCTAAAACTAACGGAAAAAAATTAATGGGTGATGGAAGAGGTACAATGCATTGGATGTTTCTATCCCTAATCCAGCCTTTTTCCCGCTTACTCCTTAGGGTTACTAACCCATTTACTTGGAGAGTGGAAAATAGACACAAGGGAATAAATCTGCTTATTGTATTATTCCAAGAGTGAGCTTGTAGGTGTCCAAGTAAATCTATGTAGGAAATAAAACAATAAAATTCCTAAATAACTCTACTATGATTGTGCTAGGTATACTATATGAAAATGCATCTGCATACATTATATAACACTCCCCCTCAAGTTTGAGTATAGATATTAATCATGTCAACTTGTGACAAAGATACTCCACCCGAGTTCCATTTAAAGCCTTCATGAATATATCACCCAATTTCTCTCATGTCTTAACATAGCCAGTTGAAATCATGTTCTCTTGAATCTTCTCACGGACAAATTTCTCTCATGTCTTAACATAGCCAGTAGAAATCATGTTCTTTTGAATCTTCTCACGGACAAAGTGACAGGTAACCTCAATATGTTTCCTCTGCTCATGGTACATTGGATTTGAGACAATGTGCAGAACAACCTGATTATCATAGCGACAAGGGCTTCAAACCAACTTCAGCCAAAA
Organism: Solanum aculeatissimum; assembly: GCA_038996855.1. Lineage (NCBI taxonomy): Eukaryota > Viridiplantae > Streptophyta > Magnoliopsida > Solanales > Solanaceae > Solanum > Solanum aculeatissimum. Next base: position 2,529 of record JBCEWC010000478.1, on the reverse strand, counting down.
GGTGATGCGTCCATAGTATTTCACATGCATATTGAGCAATAGGGTCTGCAAGTAGGAACCATTGGTGTGCCACACGACTTGGCTCCCAACTTTCTAGTTTCTGCAAGTAGGTCAAGTACATACTTTCTTTGGGACAAGAAAATCCCTTTCTTGCTATACGTCTATGCCCAAGAAACATTTCAGCTGCCCCAAGTCTTTGGTGTGAAACTTGGCATGTAGAAACTTCTTGAAAGAAGAAATTCCCGTGCAATCATCTCTTTTGATAACAATATCATCAACATAAACAACTAGAAGAATAATACTAACCGCTGACTGTATGTAGAAGACTAAGTGATCACACTTGCTCTTCTTCAATCCAAATTCTTGAACTTCATCGTTAAACTTTCCAAAATAAGCATGAGGACTTTATTTTACACAATATAGAGATTTTCTCTGTTAACCAACTTTCCCACACTCCTTTTGAGCAACAAACTCAGGTGGTTGCTCCATATATACCTTTTCATGAAGATCACCATGCAAAAACACATTTTTGATATCCAACTGATGTAAAGGCCAATATTGAGAAGCAACCAAAGAAATAAGCAAGCAAATAATCCACCCCAAAAGTTTAAGCATAGCCTTTAGCCACAAGTCTAGTCTTAAGTCTCACAACCGAGTCATTAGGATTAACTGCTTGCAAAAACCACTTGCTTCCTACTGCACTCTTTACTTTGGGTAAATCTATCAAACTCCAAGTGTGATTTTCATCTAAAGCATGTATCTCCTCAAGCATTGCATCATGCCATCCAGGATGAGTCAAGGATTCGTTCACTATTTGCGGATAGAGTCCAGTTAGGCAACCAAACAACTAGATGCAAAAAATAAATGTTCATAAGAAACAAAGTTGGCAATAGAATATCTGGATTTGCATTGACGTATACCTTTTCGAAGAACAATGGGAAGGTCAACATTTTCTGGAGGATCAAGTGGAGGAGGATTTGATGACGAAAGAATTGATGTAGGACATGTATCATCAGTCTCTTGTCTTCTCGAGTAAACTTGAACAATAGGTGGTAGTATTAGTGAGGCCCCCCCGACTTGTAGAAATGGAAGTGAATTGAAAAATGGTGTAGTCTCTAAAATTACCACATCAGTTGACACAAGATATTTGCCAATTTTTAGTAGAATAACACCAATACCCCTTTTGAAGGCGAGAATAGACTAAGAAAAAACACTTCAATGTACACCTTTCTTAAGCTTAGAGCTGTATAGTTGGTGGTCCACTTACTTCAAGAGGTGTAAGTAATTGATGTTTAATATTTGTCAAGAAAATTGACTTCATCTAAACCCTTCTAGTTTCATGTTGATTTCTTTTCATGGATGTTTCTACAAGAGTGAAGTGTTTAACATCTATGTGACTAATATGATGATGACAAGAAAGGGCAAGAGGTTGTTTGCTACCAGTAGAAGGTGATAATTTTGTTGTTTGTCAACTTATTTCTTATGAACTTTAAGCTTCTGTTGCATTACAAATGGCCTCAAGTACTTGTTCCTTCAGATTCTTTTTGATAAATCAAAGTTTCAAAATGTGGATAAAAGTACACTAGGTTGTCTTAAACTTTGTCCAATGTTAAGATGTGTTAGTGAGTATTTCTTGCTTTTTGGTGTCTGCTTAGTCTTTTCCTTTTTGACTTGCTTCTCAGGTTTCTTGGTTTCTCGATATATGATTTTGGGAGTTGTGGGCTTCACTTGCTTGGAGCTTGTTTAGTAGTATGCTGGAATTAAATTATGTGCCTCCTTAATATTCTTAGTGCTTGCTTCTACAGAACATCCATGGCTTCGAAGTGGAGAAGCATCAGACAAGCCAATAGACAGTGCTGTGCTCTCCAGAATGAAGCAGTTCAGGACAATGAACAAGCTCAAGAAACTAGCACTGAAGGTAGAATCTGACATTGCAACTATTATTTCTACATGACAAGTGGTATAATACTGTCTATAGATTGTCATTACTTAGAATGTCTCTTTGATTTTCATCATTGTTTCTTCAGTAGTAAAAGTGATATGATGAATTTTCTTGGGACTAAGATGTAGAAAATATAACTACAATCAAGCTGAAGTCTCATCTCTTCAAGAAAGTTGTCACACAATTGGTTTAAAATACATCAACAAAGACCTAGTTCAACCCCAAAAAAATTGTAACATCAGCAGATTCATTCCTCTGCGAGTTTTTTTGGGGTTGAACTTGGTCTTTGTTGATGTATTCTTTTCCTTCACAAAATGTCTGTATATCAAAGAAATGAATTCATATCATAGGTGGAGAAATTTCAGTTGTTGCAGTTGTCAAACATGTATTTAGATACCTAAAAAGGCAATGGAAGGTATCATTGTGAGAAATATAGGAGAAGAATATTATTGAATTGTTGTCTCTACATTATTACATTGAAACCCTATTTATAGATACTATATTAGACTTCTTTTCCAACTAGGATACTATAATATAATCCTTTTCCAAGTAGGACTTTATATACTTTTCATATTCCTACTCCTATT